>JAFBMS010000061.1:2507500-2560554 GCA_019788955.1 Albula glossodonta
AGAACAACAAGAAAAAGGACAACAAGAAGAGGAAAAAGAAGAAGAACAACAACAAGAGGGAAAAGAAAATCAACATGAACAACAACACAAAAATGTACAAGAAGAAGAAGAAGAAAAGAGCAACACTGTAATACCCACAACCAATATGAGCCTTGTAAGTAAATATCTAAACTGTGACCACAGTGCCATCTGGTGACCAAATAACAGGCTTGATTTTTATTTTGCCAGATTAATTGTGCACTGGTTTAGATTAGTTGTCAGTGACACTAAAGCACACATTAGATGTGATCCAGTGCTTTTAGAAGCAGGAGGACAGATAGGTGTATTTGTGACCGATGAGGTCAATGATTGGTTTAGCTGATGCTTAAAACAAAGATAGTTTTGCGCTTGGTGTCTGCTAAAAATAGATAATGCCTGCTAATTGTAAATAGACTGTTAACCTGTAGAAGGAGACTTCTACATATCTATTTATAACAGGAACATAACTTTGCATGGCTATCAATACTGTCACTGTATGCAATTTGATTGCGTAAAGGCCTCCATGTACTGTGCTCCAGTCGCTCAGGTATGGGGTTAAAGTAGGGCTGCAAGAAATCTGTTGGGGAAGTGTTCTTCTGGCACAGGAGATTAACTCTCCAATGAGAAAGAGGTACTCTCTATAGAGATCAATATTTACACTGCAGACAGTGAATCTCTAGAGAGACACATCCTTACAAAATAGAGACGCTCTCATGAGAGATCAGTATTCACTCAGTGAGGATGTACTCTCCAGGGAGGGCATTGGTTGTGTAAGTATTGAGAAGATGTGTTTTCCCCACAGCTCAGAAACAGATGAATACAAAATAATGAAACACACACACACACACACACACACACTCACTCATTCATGTGACTGAGCACCTTGGCTCAGTCACAAAGTTTGGAAGTACTCACCAATGTTGTTAAAATGTTCTTTGGTCATGTGATTATGTGCTTGTGATTATTTCTGTCTTATTTGCATGACTGCTGCTTCTCAGCACTTGCAGCACATTCATGCACTTTAATGCACCATGATGTCACTATGATTTACAGATGTCCAGCGGGAGACCCAGCTGGCCAGCCATTGGCTGAACAGTGTGGTGGTCAGTACACTCTGAGGCCATGGCTCACCGCAGCATGCAGCATCATGACCTGTGACCTGCTTGATCAAAAGGTCAGCTGGAAAAGCATCACAATTCCCCGCCCCACCGTGCACACCGAAAGGGAAATTCCAGCTCTCACTCCTTCTCTCAGTCTCTCTCAGACTCTAATGCAATGTCCTGCTTTAATGCTGAAACAGGGACAGATACCAGAGCACAATTTAATGGAACTTAATGGAAATGTACTTCAAGGTGTGGATCATTGCAGGTTAGTTAGCTTTTGATGAAGATATTGCCTGGCACTAGATTGACTTGAGCTGATGACTTGGTTGCTAAGGATGTTGCACACCTTAATGAGCCAGTGACTGCTGAAATCCACGGGAAAAGCTATAAAGAGTTGTCAGGAGTTACTGATTAAACCAGAAATTCACATGTCATTGCAAATAGAACATAAATGAACTTGCGTGTGAAGCTAATAATGTAAATTTCAATTGCAAACAATGGTTAAAAAATTAAATAATAATTTTGCAAGCACACATATTAAACTATGTCACAGTATACAATGTAAGAGTCCTTATTGAAGAACTACATGGAAACTGATAGAAAACAAACAAATAAATTGATGATGAAAGACTTATCCATTGCCTAAGATGACACACTTTATAATTTGCATCCTTCCAAGGTCAGCTTAGTTTATTGAGACTGTGTGAGAGAATCAAGTCGGTATATAATGAGCTGCGTTACAATGACGTTACCCCCGCCCCCTGTGTATAATATAAATTGTGTGTATATCATACACACAATTTTTTCACGGCCAGTATTTTGTTTTGTATAAGCACCAAACATTATCAATTAAATTCAACTTTTCAAAGTCGAAGTACAAAAGCGTACCAATAGAGCTACAGGGGTAAACAGAATGTGGCACAATTTTGGATCCTTTGCAGCGTGCAGCAGAACTTTGCAATGTGACAGAGCTGTAGTGACACATTATGACCAATGGAGAGCGACACATAATAATACATTATAGGAATGACAGTTTCATACCGCTGAACACCAAAACAAACATTTACAGTATTTTTTTCGAGTGAAAAACTCGGTTATGTCTCTTAAAAAATAATAAGAAGAAATAAAATGAGGAATTCGTTATAATAAATTCAAATTTCTAAATCAAACCGTCCTGTTGACGGTTCGCAAGACAGAAAACGAAATAAATAAATAAATAAATAAATAAATAAATAAATAAATAAATAAATAAATAAATAAATAAATAAATAAATAATATTTGGTGATTACATGATGATGAGTATTATTAGGCCTATTATTGTATTATTGTTATCATTCCGTTACACACATTGGTATTCTGAACACACCACACTGAAAAAGTTCGGCCTTTATTTGTTTGTATATATACATCATTTACAGAAAGCGATGTCCACTGCAGCTCTCTGAACTTTGACGACACGCAAATGAGGCCAGGGGGTGTGGCCGCAGGAGGAAACACATACAAAGTGTCACAGCTGGTAGAGTTAAAGTTGTGGTGGAGTCAATGTCCTGCGTCGGCTCTTGCTATTGCTACCGTTATCTCAACGACGTAGCCGAATAATTTCTAAAAATTATTATTACATTTCGGTACTGCAATGACAGACTGCTGCCACCCGGGTAAGTTCGCTCTATCATTTCAGTAATATCAACGAGCTGGTTGCTTCTAACAGTCTTCTAATACGTTCTGTCATTGATTTTCGTTGAGAAGTAAAGAAAAAAATGTCTGTTTGTATTTCCTGTATTGAAAATAATGAAATATACCAATATACTGGGCGCATTGCATCAACTGTCATATAATTTGAATTAAATTCAAATCTATAAAAAGTCACATTGTTTTAAATAGTTTCTATGTCTAGGGTCATGCCATACATTAAATTCATGAATGTTTATTTGCTTATTTGGCAAGTGTTTTATCCGTTGTTATTTATAAGGCTAGCATGCCAAGAGACACATTGATAAGAAGCAAGAAGATAACCACACAAAACAAATTAAAAGAGTGTTATAAGAGACAGAACATGACAGCCATTGCTTTGTCATTCATACACTATTCAATGCCACATACCAAAATGGTAACTAAGAGTCACCTGGAGCAGGTGGACTGCACTTTATTTGACTGAGTTATAGTGATCAGAGCCAGGGTGCTACTCAACGTTGCACAGATCCATGCTCAGAGAGCCAAGGTGAAATGAAGGTGATTCTACAGCTCTGATGGTAGCATTCTGTCAGTTAATTCTACAGAGCGGCAGGGAAAATGTGACTTTGAAATATGGAAACAGAAGGAAAGAGCGGCCAGACAGAAAGTTTGTGTGCCCGGGGTTGTGTGGTCCAGTTATGGAGTAGAGGCAGGTGAAGTGCTGTGAATTTGGATGGCTAGTGTGGTGTGATGGTTCAGAAGCAGATCTCTTACCTCGGTGGGTGGAAGTTCAATGTTCCCCCAGGGTACTGCTGTTGTACCTCAGAGTATGGCACTGAATGGCATTTCTTCAGTGAATATGCAGCTGTGTGAGCAGGCAGTGTGGGAAATGGTAAAGTTTATACAGATCTTCGGTTAAGGGCGTTCGCCAAATTCCTTAAATGTAATGGTCCTGATTTTTTCTTACCAAAAATCGGTAGACACTGAGGGGAAGCAAGGAGGAGCAGGATTTTGGGAATCCTAGCAGTATGTTTAACACATACTCTACAGTGTATGGCAACAGGGCTCAGGCATGGTATCAGTGTTATGGTGGCAGACAGTGTGTGGGTAATAAAACAATGCAGATATCTAAGATAAACTATAAATGCATTGTGGGTGGATTGTATCTGCACGGCGGTGCCCATTCCCACGGGTTCACATTGCATTATGGTGACACAAAGGGAAAGTACAGAAATGATGCTCGACATACTTCAGCCCAGCTATATAAAAGAGGACCAAATAGGTGCCCAACAGCAGGGACAGACCATAATAAAGGACTCCTTACCTGGACAACATAACCGGGATAAAAGACACCAATAAAGATCAGGAAAGCTGAGCTTCGTGTTCCAGTTTTCCATATTTGGGGTCACTCTTAGTGAAGTTGTAATGGGCTCCAGGCTCCAGTCATGCTGGGACTCAGTGTTGTCTTTCCATTCCAGTACTAAAGTGATTAAGTCCTCCTATCTGGGCCTCAGTATGCCCCCCACCTGTGGCATACAGTTTACAGACAGCTGAATGTAAAATATTGCCAAAATATTCCACTCTAGGCAGTGGTATTGCATGCTGATCAGGAGAACCTATTTCATGTAAAGGATAAATAAAGAAGATGGAAACCTGACCTGTAAATTGGGAGTTGATTTTAAGATTAAATGTTTTTTCCAGTTCTAAAAAGTCAGTTTAAATGTATTGTCCTAGTCTTTCTATATTAATGAAATAAGCAGAGAGGTAATATGTATCCGGGTGGAGAACAAGTTTCATTCCTACAGCAAACATGTCCACAAATGAGAAGTCTTCACCTTAGCTCTAACCACAACCCTGATCCTAACCTCTCAATGTGACCACATTCTTAACCTGTGTTTAACCCTATCCCTGAATAGAAACCTGAACTCATTCTTTCACTAATTTTATTTGTGACTTTAGAATAAACTGTTTCATAGTTCATTGATGCCACTCCTTGTAGGTGGGAACTATCAAGTACAACCCTAAATGAATGCCCCAGGACTATTGAGAGAGACATTTAAATCCATGTTACACTTTTTAATATGTAATACGTTGCTGTCCATCGCCCCTGTTAGCTATTGCCTCTGGTTTGTGGTGAGTTGAGCATCTTTTCGCTTCTTCAAGTCAGTGCGTGGACTGCAGGAGGTGGGGGTTTTCTGATGGGCCCCTGTTGTCATAGCAACACACAGTCAAAGCCAGAGCCGTCTGTGGTGGGGATGGTGCTGTGTGTCACAGAGACAAACAGAATGATGTCCGGTGCTCACAACCTCTGTCGGCCGGGCCCTGAAGATGTTTGTATCCACTATCAGAGTTGTATTATCATGCCAGACTGATAGGTATCAATTTGGACATCGTTGCCTGTGCATGTGGCCATAGTATTAGAGAAGTGGTTCAGTTTAAGCGATAATGAGAGCTGAAGTCTAGATGGCATGCAGTTTGAACTGAATTACTTTGTATATCATGTGCACTAGTTCTGTGCAGTCTACAACAGTCTACAGAGTGTTGTCTCTCTTTCAGAAAACTGTCTTGTTTATGTGATTACCTGAAATTCTATAACTGGTCTGTTTCTTCAAGCATACACAAGAAATCTTGTATTTCTATCATTTCCTGCCTGTTCTTCATTAATGAAGTGTAATGCAGCCCACCATTAAGTAGTGATGATTCTTCTTCTTACTGAATGAACTGTGATCAGGAATGCAGTTTTACCAGCATACATAAAGCTACAGTCCTAAACTAACTTTGAGAAGTATGCAAAGTGCAAGCATGTTTAGTAATCAACTGTGTGCCAACAATTTTTTTTTATCATATATGAAGGCCTGAAATAACAGTCCAGAGAGAGACTGACTGTTGAAGAAACTGATTATTGATGAAATGACCTTTTTTGCAGACTGAATCAATCATTTATGCTGAATTTGGCAGATAGCAATTTCCTTAGAGTGATGTTTTCAGGAATGGTAGGATAATGGAGTGATTTTCCCCTTGACAGGGTAAATTATGAGACTGTTTCAGTCATTATCACACATGTTGCTGATTGCTGTCTTTAATGACTGATTGGTTCTGCATTGGATAAAATAACTGAATAAACTAGTGTTTATTACGTGACAATATTCTACTACCTGTATTTATTAGCAGGGCACCATGAGCTGAAATAGTTTTGATTTTGGTTATGTGCTTTTCTCTGTAACATTGGTCAGGACACCCCCCTAGCCATTACAAAGGCTGCTCAAAGAAGGCACGATGTTTATCCAGACTTTCCTCTGACAGGCAGCACCTCCTGCTGCACAGTTTCCCCATCATTATGCACCAACTCCCTCTCATCACATCGTTACAAATTAACACAGAATTTGCGAAACTGGAAAAACAGCCAAAAATATAGATCTAATTCAAATCTCAAGATTGCAGTCCACAAATAAATGTACTCTTATCCAGAGCTACTTTAATTTTTACACACTATGCTAGTTATCTTTCTGGAGAAATTCAGGTGGAGTGCCGTGCTCAGGGACACAATTACGAGTGACAAGTTGAATTGTAATAGTTGAATACAGAAGCTTGTCCAGAGGATGTTTACACGTGCTGGCTGTGCAGAAATTATGTACAGGTGAAAGTGTAGCACTGCTCATGTCTGAAAAAAGGTTTCCACTAAACAAACAAAGGTAGATGAAACCACAGAGATCTGCATCTGATCTGGGCCCATCTTTTAATTCCAGTCAGAGTCAGCGTGTGACCAAACACACACACAAATGCAGAAGCATCAGTGGTCTGATCGGTCCTACTATGGTATACTTCCTCTGCTATATTCAGTGTTGTTCATTTCAGGGCTAGCTGTGCAGCTCTGGACAAATAACCAGGCCGTCTGTCACACAGTGTTTGTACTACACCACATACCACTCGTGATGTACGAGAAGTTCACAATTGGAAACTTTTTTGTGTGTACAATAGCTACATTTTCAATTATTCATTTAGCAGACAACTCTTATATATTAACAATAGTGCATACCATAATGTTATATGAACAACATGTGTGTAATTATAAATATTTATTCTGTTGACAATGAAGATGAAGTATTGGTGTAAAAAACCTATGCTGTACAAAACATCTGTTTATGCTATAAATATTAACATTAACATACATTGAAATTTAAAATGATAAGCATAGACTTTGAATAGCTATGCATCATATATTCTATGGTAGACATTATTCACCTGATATGTTTTCTCATGAGCAAATGTCTACCGTAAGGGTATTTGGATCAGTGTTGTATTGTTTTCCTGTATTTTTCTTTTAAACAATATGAATTGGGACTCAATCTAACGGTTTTAATTTCCCAAAAAAAATCACCTTTTCAGTGCTGTATCTGTAAGGAACCTGTTCAAGAGTACATGTACAAACCAGACAGGGACATAGATTCTACCGTTCTACCACCAGAGGAACAAACTTCTGGTCTGGGAATACAAGAGGGTGTACTCCAGAAAGCCTGTCATTTCTGGAAAATGCTGCATGCACAGTAAACAATGCATTTTGGTATTGTTTATTCATCATCCATAATTAGCTAAACTTTCAATAAATTATATTATAAATTATGTCCATGAAAACTTTGAAAAGGAAGAATGGAAAAAAAAAGTTAAATTATTTTGCTTATTTAATTGGTTGATTATTCAATTATATGTATGAAGTAATAACACAAGCACCTAAAATATAGCCTGTGTTAACTCCAGCTTCCAAACAAGCTGGAAAATATGAGTTCTGCATCAGCTGATACTCACACAGCTGTGCAGTGTGAAAAGGGAAGAAACTATCTTTAGTAAGTGAGCTGAAATGTAATTATAACTATACACAGGTAGATTATGTACACACTGTGTGTGTGTGTGTGTGTGTGTGTGTGTGTGTGTCTGTGTTTGTGTGTGTATACTTGTATGCATTAATATTTTTTAATATAATAGCAAAATAATCACTATTTTCCTTGTGAATGTAGAAGTAATATTCAATGGTCATCTGGGGACAAAGTTGCACATTAACTAATGGTTTTGAAATTCCTTAAATATTATATTAACTTCTCATGTCTGCTCCATAATGTTGGAGTTTATTTAACTTGATTGACATTGAAAGACATAAGAAAACCTTAGAACACAAATGGGGTTGTCTGTGTGGATAATATGTGCCAGTAATGTGTAAGCATTTTACATGTTTCAATGATCATAATTTCATTATTTTAAATGTTCTGTTTCTCTAACAGACCAGTATCCATATATATGAAATCCACTTGCAGCAGATATATTTACTGTGTGAAGAGACAGGATGTGGGGATGCCTGAATGCTGTTGAAGAGAATGGGTGTGGCACTGATGTTGATTTAAGGCCTGTTTAAACTTTAATTTTTAACAACATGAAATAACATCCAGACAACATGAAAACTCATCAGTGTCACACCCATTCTCTTCAACAGCATACAGGCCACCCCACATCTGGTTTGCATAATTATTACTATTTAATAACTTTAACGATTGTTGTTTACACAACTGAAGTTACAGTTAAATAATTTTGTATATTTTTGTGTCTTCCACAGTTTCCTCCTCTGATTTCACTCCAACTGAGAAGTTGGAGATTGAAAGCATCAAGATGCACAAGAGTGATCTTTTAGATGACATTGAGGTAACAGAGATATGGTGCATATGGTCACTTACAGTGGGGACAGCACTGACTACTGCAGTGTGTGTGTGTGTGTGTGTGTGTGTGTGTGTGTGTGTGTGTGTGTGTGTGTGTGTGTGTGTGTGTGTGTGTGTGTGTGTGTGTGTGTGTGTGTGTGTGTGTGTGTGTGTGTGTGTGTGTGTGTGTGTGTGTGTGTGTGAGTGTGTGTGTGTGTGAGTGTGAGTGTGTGTGTGTGTGTGTGAGTGTGTGAGTGTGTGTGTGTGTGGGTGTGTGTGTGTGTGTGTGTGTGTGTGTGTGAGTGTGTGTGTGTGTTGTGTGTGTGTGTGTGTGTGTGTGTGTGTGTGTGTGTGTGTGTGTGTGTGTGTGTGTATGTGTGTGTGTGTGTGTGTGTGTGTGTGTGTGTGTGTGTGGGGGGGGGGGGCGGATTTTGGGGGTACCCACATTCAGTCTGTGAGTTTTAGAAGATTAGTGAAAACCAACCACCGTCACGCTCATTTTATAATTTTTACAAATATTTTATATGCTACTTTTCAGCAATTCAATGCTTCTCTGCCTTTCGGCTAAGATCAAGTGTATACATGGCATATCTCCATAAATCCGTTTCATTTGGAGCAAAGCATGGCCTCTCCTGATTCACTGAAAAAAAAAGCTTGCCTTGGTTGGGCCTATAAATAGCTGTGAGTCATCAAATTGTCATCATTTCTATCTATCAAACAAGATTGCTTCCTCTGATTTCTCCCTTTCTTCTTTTCTTGTGAAATTGTCCCTTTTGCAGAAGCTGAAGAAGGAGATTGAGAAAGTCATGTCCGACATTCAAGACTTTGAGATGGCCGAGGAGAAGTGAGTGAACTTTCGTAATGATAAAGGTCCTCCAATGAGTCACCAGGTTCCTGCTTTCATGTATCGCAATATGGTGGCCCTCAGTCACTAACACCCCTGCCAGTGCCCGTCACGGCCCAGTCATGCTCAGGGGTGAAACCTACACATGGCCGTTAGATTCAGCATGCTTCTCATGGCCTATTGGGTACACACGTTTAACTAACAGTTAACAGAGTAGCCCATAAAATGTTTAAAGTTCATGTGTCTGAATACTTGCTGAATAAATGCTGTATTTCAGTAGCAACTATGCAACAGGCATTCATGGGCCAGTACTGCTGTATCGCACGAATACTACAGTGAACCTCATGCTTCTCATGACCGTTTGGGTACATAGGTGGAACTGACTATTAACTGAACAGGCCATAAATGCATTCAAAAGCATTTTACCAGGCAATTCCATCTTTTTGTTCCATCTCTTATGGATACAGCCTATTGATATGTGCAGTGTAATTGATTTACATCATGCCCTACACGTAAGGATGCTCATTAACTGTGCAGTGCTACGTTGTGCTGTCGTTGTTGTACATGCATCGCATGGGTGCCAGTCTCATCATCACCCCTTCCCTCTGCCTCCAGCAAAAACATTGCGAGGGATAAGAAATTCTCATGCGGAAAAAAGAAATTCAACATGGATCCCAAAAAGGTGAGTGCAAGAACGATTCTTATGGAGCGTTTAAAAGCATGCATAACGCTAGCGTAATCATAAACAAACAAAGCCATTATGTATGATTTATGACGGCCATGTGATTATGTAGGCGGCAAAACACACCATGTGCCAATGAAGCATAAATTCAGAATTTATGCTTTAGAATTAGATATGGAAAGAGGAACAAAGACAGCACAATGTTACCTGTATGACAAGGAAACAGCTAAACTCAATAAGGCAGATGCAGGATGCTTGAATTCACCCAGATGTAAGCATCACTCTTCTCAGCAGGTCTGTTAACCACACAGGCAGGGCCCCAACCACATCCTTTATCACTGAAGAACGCCCACATTGAAGGGGGAGCAAAGACCCTTTGTAACCTTTGTAAACCAAACTATTTAGAAGACAGCTCAACTTCACTTCTGCAACACACATGTCAAGAACTCAATCAGACACACCTGTGTTATTTAGGTACTTTAAACTGTTTTTTGAATTTGTGACAGATCAAATAAAAAACGCAATATTTATCCAAATGTACCCCAGTAGACCTTAATGCTGGCCCTAGAGAACCACAGGGTCTGCTGGTTTTCATTTGTATCTTAATTTCTAGAACACTGAAACCAGGCTTGGCCAGTTAATAGTGTGATAAACTGCTTTAAAAAATGCTAACAACAAACAAAATGTAACAACAAAACAACAAACAAACCCTTAACAAACCCTTCAGCTTTCATGGACCAGTACTGTCTGTCCTTGCTATCATTTTAATTTTAATTATGCCATTGTGTTAAGCAGAGTTAAGTTTACTTTATAGGGTTACGTTTATGATCAGTTTATGTAGTAGCATGAGACAGTTTCTCTTCTTCTTCTTCTTCTTCTTCTCCTTATTATTATTATTATTATTACTCATTTTTTATTTTTATTGGCAGAAGTCATACATTTGGATAGATTCGAGCTGGTGCATGTTCTTTAGGAGCATCCGTTTTTCTGTATGGTTTGGTCTGGCCTCTGGTGTGACCACATCAGAGTTCATCCATGGTGTAAAACATCAGTGCTCAGTCACTCCTGCTGTGAAAAGGATGCCCTTCTCTATGAATCAGTCTTTCTCATGTGTCTTTCTCTTCCTCGCTCTGTCCATGGTGCTCTGTGGCTGCATCCAGGGTGTTCAGTACCTGGTGGATCACAGCCTGCTGGAGTGGAACCCAGCAGCAGTGGCAGAGTTCCTGTATAAGGAGGAAGGCCTGAACAAGACAGCCATTGGGGACTTCTTAGGAGAGAAGTAATGACATGGTGGCGATGATGACGATGATGATGATGATGATGATTATGATGATGATGACGATGATGATGATGATGATGACGACGGTCTTGAATTTTGGCCACGCTGATGATTATTGTTGCCAGAATTCAGTGTTTTTGTTGGTTATTTTGTTTATTGAACATTAATAATTAATTTGTCCAGACTTGTATGAAGCTTAAAACATCCTGTGCTGAACTGCTAAATAAAGCAACAAGCAATATTATAAAATTGTATAAAATTGCTAATAATATTTCTCTACAAATTAACAGATCTACAAAATAAGTTTTTGTCTGAATTGAAGTTTATTATCCCAATTAAGATTTCTTTTTTTTTGCAGTGTGGGGCTTGATTTCTCCTCATAAGGCATATTTCAACTCTTTAACATGCTGTACACAGATGAAGACTTTTCCTTAGAAATATTTAAAGGTGTGCTAATGCTGAAGACAAATCAGTCTGTCTTGACAACAGATTCAAACCATATCACAGAGAGCAGAGAAGATCACATCTCACAGGCCAGCTTTAGTGATGAAATTCAGTTTTGCTAATTCATTTCCTTTGCTTGGTACACTCTCATGGCAAAGTGTCCCTCTTCTTCTCTTTGTACACAGGGAAGATATGCATCTTCAGGTTTTGAAAGCTTTTGTGGAGCTACACGAGTTTTCGGATCTTAACCTTGTACAAGCATTGAGGTGGGTTAACTCAAACAAAACCTGTAGAAATATGTGTTCATACATACTGACACACAAAATTAGCTTTTCAGTGACTATTTCCTATAGCCTACAAGTTGTATCATTGATATTATTGAAGTTAATTTATATTTACTACTAACAGCTAGCTTGTCAATATGTTCATTCATATCGACACACAAAATGAGTCTGTATGCAGCAATGTCCTTCCCTGACTGTCCGTCTGTCTGTCTCTCTGGATCAGGCAGTTCCTGTGGAGTTTTCGCCTTCCGGGAGAGGCACAGAAGATTGACCGCATGATGGAAGCTTTTGCCACACGATACTGTGACTGTAATGCTGACGTGTTTCAGTCCACAGGTAAACACTCTCGTCAGCCCACCACCCGATCAGTGGAGCCTATGAGTGAAAGGCCAGTCAGTGTAGCAGGTGTTAAAACTGGAGTGTGTGATGAGAATCTACTGAACCTGATAATGTGAGCTGCTCATTAATTTGGCGCCACCGCACAGGAGCAGAAGCAGTAATGAGTAATGTAGTGGTTGAGGCTGTTTTGCTCTGTGAGTAATTACAGCCATGGAAAAACGTTGTTTGGGGTGTCCTGTGGGTTTGTTTGAGCAGACACCTGCTACATACTGTCATTCGCCATCATCATGCTGAACACCAGCCTCCACAACCCCAACGTGAAAGACAAGACCACACTGGAACGGTTCATCAGCATGAACAGGGGGATCAACAACGGGGGCGACCTGCCCGGAGACCTGCTGACGGTGAGGGGGGGGGGTTGGGGGGTGCAGTGTCCACCTGAGAAAAGCCGCCCACACTGTACCTGTCACTATGTCACCATGGAAAGTTAAAAGGTGAAATAGGCCTCCACCTAAAGTTAGGGCAGAGAGATGCGACTGTATTTCACATCACAAAAATTATATGGGTTTTTCTCAGTACTGATAAATATTGCAATTCTTTTTTTTTTTTTACAATGTAAATATTCATTTTTCAGCCTTTTTGAATGAAAAACCAAAAATGTATCATGTTGCATCAGGACATGAACCCCATCAACTTGAAAATCAGCTATTTTTGTTTGTGGCGCTCTCATAAATGTTTCAGAAGTTGTGCTGAGAGGAGAATGGCGCATGTTTAACACTCATGCGTTAACCTGACTTAATGAGCCAGCAGTGGGTAACTAGGCAGCTCTAAGTAAGTAGGCAGAAAGATGGACGCCATGATTTTCAATATGAAAATTAAATGTTTCTGATGTTCCTGTTTCCCCCTCAGAAACTCTATGACAGCATTCGGAGCGAACCGTTCAAAATCCCTGAGGATGATGGGAATGATCTCACACATACCTTCTTCAACCCTGACCGTGAAGGCTGGCTACTTAAGCTGGGTGAGACATACATTAAACCTGGCATTGCACTGGATGAACTTCAGATAATTTCTCATGCAACAATTTCTGATTGGAATAAGACAACATAATGTCTAAGCTAGACTGTAAACTAGACTATTTAACTATGCATACAACATCCCTGTATGCATTTATTGTTGTACTTTGTTCTCCTAACGGAAGGGAGGTTAGCCTCTTCACTTCTCTCTCTGGGAGATAGATTTCTTCCAGTGGCTCTCAGAAACAGTTACACTCTGGTGCAACTACTACCGAAGTTCATGGGAAAAAGGAGCAGAAGCATGCTTTGTGCAAAAACAAATCAGGAAATACAAGATTATTTGATTTAAAACCAATGCCTGTCAGTGCTGTGCCCCAACTAGGGTCCCTCAGGCCCCTGAAAGCTGAAAACATTGAAAAATGACAGTGTTATCAGTTCTGCAGCATTGGGTGTGTTGATGCTGATAAGATTGTACAGATAAGTGCAGATTGAGCTACACATTCTGGTTTTGAGTGTGAAGACATAGAGTAACCATAATAATAATACAGAAAACACTTCCATTTAGGCAACAGTGGAAAGGTTGTAATGTTATTAAATTGTTATTTCAGTGTCCAAACCAGTGGGCTGTATTTAAATAACAGGTCTGTTACATTTCCTTTTGGCTTGAAAGGAGGCAGAGTGAAGACCTGGAAGAGGAGATGGTTTATTCTCACAGACAACTGCTTGTATTACTTTGAGTACACCACTGTAAGTAACCACTGTTACACCTTTGACTAATCAATTGTAAGTGACTGTATGTTCTACTTACCTCCAAACCATAACTACCTGTATCATTTTGAGTGTTCTCTTCTCTTAATGAACCACTTTTATATGTCAGGTTTACTGCTGTAAGTCCCTGTAATTCTATTTAACTTCACTGAACACAGAGAAATTAGACAGAGAGGTGTAGATGACACAGAGAATTCCCATGCCCTCTGAGAGTAGAGAGTCAAGAACAGGTTTGGAACCACTGCTGGTCTCGTGTACACAAAGTGAAAGAGGAGCTGTGCCATACAGAGAAAGGCAGGTATAAAAGTGTAATGCATGGGTGTGGAGTGAGGAGAGGGGTGACTGGGTATAGACATGAACAGGAGCCATATATCAATGGCAACTCCAATAGCCAGCCATAAATAATTGATGTGGAGGGAAGGAGAGAGATGATAATGTAGAGACAGAGATTGTGACCATTCATTCAATCAGATAGCGAGACATAAATAGCCGATGCAGGGGTGAGGAGTGGCATGAGTGTGAGTCATGCATTATTAGATTAAGACATAAGTAATCAATGCAGGGATGAGAAGAATCAGGGAATGGGGCTGTACCCCAGTGAAATGCTTATAGCAGATAGAAATAGCCAATGCAGAAGTAAGGAAAGGGATAACTTGCTAGAAGCATGCCTATGAGCAAAAGAGCCATATTAGAGTTGCCAAACCTTAATTTTGATTTTTTTATTGGTATGAATATCTTTAAAAATCATCATTTTACGCAACATTTTATATTTGTGCCACATTTTCAACAGTCATTAAGACTGTTAATATTTTTACAATCCATATTGTAAAATAAAATTTGACACATGTTCACACAGTGTTTTAACCCCAACAGGACAAAGAGCCCAGAGGCATTATCCCCCTCGAGAACCTGTGTGTGAGGGAGGTGGTGTGTCCACGCAAGCCGGTATGTGTGTCAGCATCAGGCCCTGCACTGTCTGCCATACAGCTGAAAAGTGTGTATGTGTGCATGAGTGAACCTGTTTGTTTATGCATGTGCACATGTGTGTGCGTGAGCGAGTTTACCTGTTTGTTTATTCATGTGCACGTGTGTGTGTGTGTGTGTGTGAGTGAGTGCACGCATATGTGTCTGTGAATGAATGTGTGTGTGTGTGCAGGTGTGTGTGTGTGTGTGCATGTGCACATGTGTATGTGTGTGTGTATGTTTGCTACAGTTTTTGTAAACACCTTAGCTCTCCTGATTACATTCACTGTCTACCCTGACCTGTGCAAAGCAGAGATTAATCCATCTGTCTGTCTGTATATGCAGTACTGCCTGGAGCTGTACAATCCCAACAGTAAGGGGCAGAAGATCAAGGCCTGTAAGACAGAGACAGACGGGCGGGTGGTGGAGGGGAAGCACCAGTCCTACATGATCTCAGCCGCCACTGCTGAGGACCGGGACCACTGGATCCAGTCCATCAGGTCAGAGCCAAACCAGGGAAAGCCTACCAGTGAGACAGCTTTTAAGAATATTGGTTTCAAGCAATTCTGTGACTCTGTATCAGTTCATCTGCTCCTTATTGAGGTACTAAGGCGATTATTCGTCATGCTGTATTCCAGATTTTTCCTTGCTTTGAGATAATAATAATATATTCTCATTTGACCCCCTGCAGAGCGAGTATCACTAAAGACCCCTTCTATGATCTGGTGGCGGTTCGGAAAAAGAAAGTCATCAACAACGTGACGGAGGAGTGTGGATGAGCCCCCCTGTTGTGCCTCACCTGGGGAAAGTCTGACTCTGACAGGGGCACTGCAGCTAGGATGTGAGAGACGCGACTGGTCAAGTAGGAGAGTCACACACTCATGCACAGATATGAGCACAGACTGCATGGAGGAAAGACAAAGTGAAAGAGAGGGAGGTACTCTGACTGCTGTCATTTATTTACAGTACTTCCATGGAAACAATAGTTTAGGTTTCAGTTTTCTCTCTAAACTAATGAGTAATTTGCTATTTGCTGTCAAGTTGTGACTCATATTGAGTTAAACGGGGCTTAGGTTGACAGCTATGGCTGTTTGAATGCATGTATGGAATGGTCGCTCTGGCACATGGAAAAACGTATTTAATCTTGTGAATTTTATCCTCTGGCCTGCAGAGGACTGAGGAGCCAGCGTGGGGTTGGAATGACCAAAAAAAAACAAAGTAAATAAATGAATAAATAAACCTGGGATCCGTTTGATTGTAATTACTCTCTATTTGCGGTGTGAAAAAGAGGACAAAAAGGAAATCAGTTATGCTCTAAAAACAGATTTAGGCCAATTTCTTGAGTAACTTCAGTGCTGTGCTTGAAAATATTGCCCCGTCAAGAACAATTTAATCAAAGGTAAACTGACACACGCAAACATGTAATACAGTTATTCTGACCCAGAATAACCAAAACAGTATCCAGGATTATGCTGTGTTTGATGGCCATGCAGTGGAGTGAAAACACTGAAATGTGCGTAATCTAGCTGATTTGTGATGTGGTCTTGCCCAGTACTAGTCACAGTACAGTCTTTACAGCACTGCTATGTCACCTGCAGAGATGTGTCTCCCACTGTCTGCATTGTTTGAGCTTAAAAAACAACCTCTATGACCTTCACAACATCTCCCTAAGAGCCCCAGTCAGTAGGGTGGGCAGAAACGCTGGTTTTTACCTACAGGCGTTGGGAGGAAGCAGAGGAGTCCACTTCCGGAGTAAAACGTGGAGCCCCTGAATTTAGAACGAAACTACTTTAAGCTTCTCTCACTTCCACGTATGCTGGTCAGCAGACTGCCCTATAAATTTAGCAAAAAAGACAAGAGGAAGCAGAGTACAAAAAAAAACTAACTCTGGCGATAGCTTTCTCCCAGCAAGTCTTTACAGAACAGGCAGTGTACATGAGAGAGACACACAGAAAAGACCTACACAGTGTAACCTGGCCATACCTGCTGAATAACCCTGAAAATGAAGGTGTGGCATGGTTTATAAAATCATATCGGTGTGTGACAATATGTGATGTAATGCTGTGTCATACACACTACTGTTCTAAATCTTCCTCACTTGTCCACACCCTTTTTGAATTGCTCAATGCACTTCTCAATTGAAAAACACCATGTATTTCGATACTGTAAAGTGGAATATGTTGTGTGAGTTTAAAATGCCACTATGTTAAGCTAAGGTTAAGAACCGTTCAGTGTTAAAACAAATGTAAAGTTATATTTACCAGAGTGTAATTTTACAGCAATAATCTAATTGTTTTGTCCCTATTACTTTGTAAGTGATGCTTAGTGAATGTAAGACATTACGGAGCTAGCATACTTATTTGAAATTAATACGCAAACACATGTACTGTATGTTTAAGAACGATGTGTTTCCGCTGTTTACTGTGTTCATACCATTTTAACACTTTGATACAAATGTGTGAAATTTGTTCATAAAATATTTTTATAGGTCTTACTGCTAGTGTGTGAAAGCGACATTTATGACGTGTGCAGTCAAATGTTTATATCTGTTAACTTAACCTTGAGTAACAAATACAAAACTAATACATAAATGTACATTTTTTTGTAAATATGAAGAGTTGAATGTTGTTCTATTTTGACTGTTTGTGTACATAATGAATAGACTATTTAATAAATTAGTTAATTATCTAAAAATGCATTCATGTGTTGCCTATCCGTTCAGACTCTTTTTGTATTTGTATTCGTTTTTGTATTCATCGTCATCTCTTGCATAAAAAGAACCAGCCCCTTTTCAGAGCTCATGCTGGCTGTTCTTGTGATGCTGATTGGACTGACCATGCCCTTTTTACAGTGACACAAGGGCAGAGGTACACAACTAGAAGGCATGTGTGTAGGCAGGGTTTTGTAGTTTTTACCATCATTGACTAGCTCAGTGTGTGTAGGCAGGGTTTTGTAGTTTTTACCATCATTGACTAGTTCAGGCCTCTGAAGCAAAGTGGGTGGATTCAATGACTTGAATGATGCACTTAAATGCATAAAACACAAAGAAGCAGCGTACGCACCCCAGCCGCGCCAGACAGCTCGGGGGCCTTATTCAGCAACGGCCCTGGAGGACCACTGCATCTGCGGCTTTAACTCCAGCCAGGCACTTTATCTGCCTGTATCAAATCAGCTTCTGCTTTATTCTGCCAATGTCTCTGTCCCCACCCAGGCCTGGGAGCACATGCTACCGAAACCAAAGGCACCAGGGTAACATGCCTCAGGAGTCGGGCCTGTGCTGGAGGCAATGATGTCATAACACTGACTCATTGGAACAGCTCCCCTTTATTTAAATCATTTATATCAAGTAAAAAGAAGAACAAGGCTCAGCATAAAAAACCAAAGAGGAAGGTGGTAAAAAAAAAACATGGTTTGAAGGAATGACAGAATTCTAAACTACGAGTGTCACACTTGTACATTTGTAGCTCAGTAGCAGCACTTTGTATGTAACACCTTGTACAGCAGACTGTAACGGTCTCCCCCTGCAGCAGTCATGTCTATTCAACAGAACAGTGATCATGCACACTACCACACTCATCACCCCACTCCCAATGACTTTACCAGCTGTGCCAAAAACACCCCTAACCACTGCAGATCTCCTCTAACCTGAGCTGGGTTCAGAAACCCTAGGCTTCTCCTTTCCAAGTAAACATTCAGCTTTCACCAGGCGTAGCGTTGCAGCCAGTCGTGTTTCAGTTTTAAAGGAAAGCGGCACCTGCGTTTCCACTTAATCTCAGGCACACACACACACTCACACACACACATGCACACACTCACACACACACACACACACACACACACACACACACACACACACACACACACACACACACACACACACACACACATGCACACACTCACACACACATACACATTCACAGACACACACGCACACACACGCACACACACACACACACACACACACACATATACCACAAAACAAAGCAGTTTCCCTCTGCCACCCTCTGCCACTTCTTCTTTCTCTGAAGAGGCTATCAGGCTATTGTGAGAAGAAGGCAGTCAGCAAACAATTCAAGTGTGCATACGCTAATATCCAATCCATACTGGCTAAGCCAGCAGCAGACTTCAGTATACTGACTTACCTGTGAGCTGTCTCATAACTCCACTGCTATTTCATGAGTTACCATTGAGTGTGGTGACAAGTTCCCCTCAGTAATTATGCAATGTATTAAATACCTCCAAATATGAATTATGGAAAGTTGCTTTACATTGTGACATAAGTATAACAAGTAAAACTACTGGAATCGGTATATTTGTTGAGGGAACAGACATTAAGAGAGCATGCCTACTGATCAGTCTGTCCAGCAGTCAGCAGTGACAGCCATCCAATGCAGAGTAATTACTGAAGGTTGTCTAGATCTTTGTTTTGTGTTTATAGAAATTTAGAAACTGTTTCTAGGGGCAGATATGGCACAAACCCTCAGCACCCTCAGCTGTCTTTCTCAGATGCTTTCAGAGGGTGGCCTCTTCTGGTCACTTTGGGAATTGCATGGATATGTTTCATGTAGTGCTCTGAGTTCTTATTTTGTTCCATCAGAACACAGTTGAATCTCAGCAATACATGAAAAAGACATTTAGAAATGATGATCGAGATGCAATGCTGGTACAAGGACCAAAAGGTGCACAGAAAAGATACACAGACTGTAGGCACACCAAAAAGGTTCCTGAGGGTTATGCCCTTGAGGGCCTGTTTGTATATGTATGAAAGAACTGCTATGTATATGTATAAAATGTCACTGCTATTGGTGTTTTTGTTGTGTAGTTTCCTATATCGCACGCTTTTGAGAGCCATCCTTTGTGTGCCTCAGTGCTGCTTCCTGTCTCTGAGTTTCACCATCTCCGGTCTGTGACTTCTGCAAGCAGCACTTCCCCTTTGAGGTTATGCATTGCAACACACAGCTCACACACACCGTGGAAGATTAATGTGCACTACAGCCTGTGAACACTCACACACGCACACACACACATATGTCAGCGCAAACATATTTATACACACACACACACAGACACGCACGCAGGCACGCATGCACGCACGCACGCACACACACACATATGTCAGCACAAACATATTCATACACACACACACATGCACGTGGTTGCAAATACATATACACATTTTCACTCACATACACCTCTCTTACTCTCTATTCACATGGTCTACAAAACACTTTTCCTCTATATTCATTTAAAACAAATATGACCAAAAAAAACAATTCTCACCATACACAAAAAAAAAAAAACAATACATACAACATATGCTATCTGGTCTGGATACCAGAGTAGCTTTTTCATCTATGTTAAATATCATCTGTCCATCCATACATCCATTCATCAACACCTGCTTAATCCAATCTAGAGTCTCAGGGGGTGGAACCTATCCCAGCATGCATGGGGCAAAAGCCAGGGAGACCCCTGGACAAGTCATCAGTGCATAATACATTTACATTGAATTAAACAAGCTTTTTGTTTAATTTTTTTTTTGAATACATTTTTTTTTGTTCAAGAGCCACACAACATTGAGCTTGATGACATGATCCTCCTATGGATCTGACTCAAAAACAGCAAATATTGAGACAATAGTTTTCTTCATGGCACTGATAAAACTTCATGGCTTTATTCTGAAATGGTGTGACAAAAGACATATTTTGCTGCTGTTGAAAGGCTTGCCATGTAAGAAATAAGCCTGCTATATTTACATGACTACAGAAGTGAACTTTCACACTTGTCTCTCCTCAAACATGGGTGGGAAAGACCAACACACTACCCTCCCTCCGAAAACAAACTGAGCGACTGATATGCTTTTTCATCTGGGGTTTCATCAGCAGATAACTCCTCACTCGTTTATGAACTCGCTCACTTCAAACTTAATCTAATTTCTAGGTTATCATACTTTAAATGTGCTGTCACCATGGCATCCCACACCACTGGGGTTCTTGTTGATGACTATGAGAACAGCTCAGCTAAACTCAACAAACTGAACCGAAGTTAACAACATTGAATGTAATCAAAATAAGAACAAAATTACAAATCAAAAGGAGAAAGTACATTTTATTTAAGCAATCACAATTAATGCATAAGAGTTAAAAAGAAAAGCATTAATTCATACCTCTAAAAGGCCATTTTTATGCTCCCTCTTTATACTACACTGGTATAAAATTTTCTTCTTTACCTTACCTAATACCACAACCTCTGTACAAAACATGTCAAAATGATTATTAAAACATTTCAAGCTTTCACAAAATAGCTCACAGCTATTTAATTATGAAGTTGTGCTGTTCCTTCATTAAACACATCCCTCCCCTGCCACACGTCCCAGAGTTTCTTACCACCATAATACTGAGATACAGAAGTCACAGTTGATGCTTGACTATCAATGATCTTTAATACTACTACAAGCGCCATATTATTAATTACCTTAAAAACAGAAGGAGCATGTACCTCCTCCAGAATTCATACATTCATATGAAGTATCATATGCTTTATCCAGACACATAGTTACAGGATATTTCATGTGTGAAAATGGTGGGACTGAACACATATGATGTCAGTTTCACATGTGACCATCTGACTCTATGTGTCACTTTTACCTTCACTTGAAGACATGTTGGCACTTGCTTTCACTTTCACATGTGAAATTCCCAGACACATGTAGTTTTAGGACAAAACATGACATCTAAGATTTTTAAATGTTAAATTCTGTATTCCACACATGTTTTTGTAAGGGTCTATACTGATATTGCCAGCAGCAGACTTCACCGAATAACAATTTTACACCCGATATGGCAACTCAAGGAGCTGGCCAGACCAATCTGTCCATTATGCATAAAAGGCATTTTCCTAACAGTCCACGCAGTCTTATTTGTCAAGCCTGTCAACATATTATCAAAGGTCAACAAATAATGCCATATTCTTGCATTCCATCTTTTCGCATCACCATACCATACTTAACTGGGACAGATCGTTAGGAGCTCCAGAATGAAACTCGGATGTCAAGTTTAAACTTTCAAGAGCTGGAGAAGAATGCCACCCAGCAGGTCCTGTCACCCTCCAGGCCTGGAACTGCCCATCTCCGCCATGCACACAGTACGCTCCTTCAAAGCGAGGCACTGCCTAAGCTCATTGCAGCAGCTTTGGCTTAGCGGGTAACATGAGCTTCCAGAACACTGGAACAGAGCTATCAGGAGAATGTTCCCCAAAAATTCTTAGAACACTTTATTCATTTAAATAGGTATTTGCAGAAACAAATGTTCCAAGCAAATGACAGGGACTTTTCTGGTAAAAATCATTATCTGAGACCATACTTCCAGTTTGTGCTGTATGGCATTACAGCCCTACAATACAATCACAGTCCATTACTATTGCAGTGCCACAATACTTCTTTCCTGGGACACGTCATTCACATCCAGGATCTCCTCATGTCAGATCCTGGATGACTTCCCTTCTTTGTTCTTAGGATTGGATACATCCCCTCTTTGGTGGCTGCTTGTTTACTTTTGAACCTAAAAGAGAGAAAAGCAGAAAGCAAATGTACAACAATGACTGGATTTATAACCAACTCAAACAACATAGCATATTACTAATTAAAGGGACAGTGTAAAAACAAAACTACACCCACCATCCTCCTCCTGTTTGTTTATTGACATTAGAGATAGGCTTTTGGAAAGTTTTGTTAAGCTCTTCAATTTTCCTGTTGGCTTCAGAGGAAGATCTTTGTCAAATTTGTCCTTTTCTTCATCTGTCAAAGAGACATCCATGGAATCGCGCTTAGGGGAGGGCTGATGCACCATGTCATCTGCATTCAGACTGTTTTTATTCACTTTGAGGAGAACTCTGAAGGAGGTGCGCTTTTTCCCTGTCAGGGTCAGTCCATTTGGCCTTTTGCCTGCCTCTTTTCCTTCACCCTCCGTGGGCGAGGACGGCAGTGGCGTGATCCTGTCCACTTTCTCGCTGATGGCATGTCCATCCATTATGCTCAGGGAGTCCTTCCCACCCGCAAGTGCTGACCCTCTCCTGAGAGGTCTGCCCTGTAGGGACCCCGTCCTTCCCTCGCCAGGCCCCACCACCAGAGAGTACTTAGGGTTGATGAATTTGTGTGCTGGGATTTTGCATCGATCCTGTTGGCCATCCTCTGGGCTCGACTGAAAGCGGGAGGTGGAGGGAGGGGCAACGGGCTCCACCTTGGGAGCAATGGGGGTGAGCTTGGGCTTGGGTGTGGCTGCAGGTGGCTTGTTGATCTGGAACTCCTTGTAAAGGTCCACACCTTCGGAGAGGGCGTACATCTCTCGGAAGTCACGGTCGAAGAAGTCCACCACCTGACCGGTCATGACCGTAATGATATTGCGGTCCACCCGGGAGGCACTCCATGTGAAGCTGAAAAGCAGAATAAGGAAACAAAATTCAGGATAAGAATTTTGGAATACACAAATCTTGTTAAATGCATACTGAAATATACTGCTTAATCAATATGACCAAGCTTACTGGTAAGCTTATTTTCAGAGGCAATACTGATATTGCTTGTTTTCAGGTACAATTAACATCCTGATAATGTTGCAGTGTTTCAGTATTGAATTTAAAACTTTCAATTATTTATATACACACTTACAAAACAGTAAGACTGATTTACAAAACGGTTGTTGGCAGGGAGGGAAAGCAGAGGGAGACCCTCTGTATAAACCAGGAAGTAAAATCACTGACCTGTACGAGCCAGTCATGACTTTGTCTCCATCTACCAGCATATATTTACTGCCCAGGCAGCCAGGGAGCCTGCCGAAGGAGAGCGGCAGACCAGTGCCCTGCAACGTCCGCACACGCAGTTTCTGAGAGAGAGATACACGCTTAATTCTATTCACTCGGGAGTAACTTTCAGCTGGGAAATGTGAGGGAAGACAGACAGTTTCCATACACAGAGATCCTATATTCCTCTACATGCCACTGTATGCTGGCCAAAGTGCTTTAATGCCGTATTTCAGTGCCATCAACACAACCCGATGGCATGTCTACAAACACGACATATACAAGAGCCCTACATTTCTATACAGGCAAACTTCCTTGGTTTAATCTTCAAGGTTTAAATAATTCTGCCAAACTGTTTTAAACTGTTTATCAGGAAACAAAATACACACTGGTGCTATGCAAATATTTACCTGCAGCACATTCAACAGCCTTTGCAACATTCCTTTTAAGCTGATTCACCTCTGGGCACTGTGCCATCTAACCCTTGGCCCTGTTACAGAAATAGTTGTCTTTCAAGACTAATTGACCCACATGTGTTTTAACTGAGAGGAAACTGAAAACCGAAAGGTACATTTTAAACCCTGGATTTCAGGAGGCTGAAGACAAGGGATATCAGCTATAACAGTTATTCACAAATATATTTACACTTGCCCCTAAGCCTTACTTCAGGGCCTGAACAGAATAAAAACAATAGTGCAGGAGTATTTCTTAGTATTTATGATATTTTAAAATAAATTGGTAGCTCTTATCCAATAAATTTATACAAGTCGGGTGACATTTTACACAACCCTGCTTATAACACAATATTAGTAAGTAGCATGAGATCATGAGAGCATGTTAAGATCTTTAGCCTCTGCTTAACCTACAGCAGTCAGACTTTTAAGAAGGTAGTTATTAATGGTACTTTAAAAGAATGAAAACTCAAGCTGTCGTCTCACCTTCAGGTGCATAACCCCAACCTGAAGCCGACTGCACATGTCCAAGAAGTGTGGCATGCCGGTGGCGTCCAGCAGGATGTAGACAGAGATGAAGCGTTTTCCGGCTGCGTCCAGCAGGTCCTGCAGGATCTGGAGGTCTGTGAGCAGGTCCATGACCACTGCCACCACCTGCAGAACAGCAGACCTTCAGCACTGGACCGGCGCTGATCTCCATACGCAGCCATGGTGAAATCGCACACCTCTTCAGCCTCCATTTAAAGCTCTCTACCCAGGATGTTCTTTCCCCACGGGTCCTCAAACTATGGTACCTTCATTACTATTGGATGTGCTCAGGGGATTTGAACAGGAAAGGCTACACATGGCTTGATAGTTTTTTTTTTTTTTAAATAAAAATGCAATGTTTTATAAAAAATTTCTTAAAATATCTCAGCAACACTGCTGATCAGATGTAAAGGGAGCACAAAGTAGGAAAACTAAGGGAGTAGAACTCTTTCTTCATACGAAATCATTTCTATCCAATTATATTATTTAAAACCATAAGTGTAAACTTTTCCTGGCCACATCAGTCCGTGTTCAGTGCACTCACAATGCCTGTAATTTGTTCAGTAATTTCATTGAAAGCACAGCTTGTGCCTTGATTTCAATTGCCTCTTTGCATTGAACACCCACAATACATCTGTGGTCGCTAGATGCTTTGGTGTACGCCTCTCACTTCCTCGGAGGTGAATGTATTCAAATCACTGCAGTAACTATGAAAGTTCGTATTGTTTTTGAATGGTGTCTCACTCAAACAGGCGTGGAGCCTCCCCCAGCACATAGCCAAGAATACATGCATGTATTATGCATTACGGGGTTCTACAAAGACAGTGAGTCTTATATCTTCCTACATTTGCCAAGGAAAGAGATGGAACACAGTAACTTGTGCAGCTGTGTTGTTGTACTCAGATAATTTCAAAATCGTTAAGACAACATAGATACGCAGCTACAAGTAATACAATGGACATTGGTGATAATTTCCTTTAAGTCTAGTTCAAAGTTGAAGAGAAACCAATCTAGTACTATAGAAACTGATTTAAACAAATAACTGAAAGACGAAGAACTGGAAGGGAGAGTTCGACAAATATACTCTTGAAAAACTTGTTGGGTCAGAAGAAATGCAGAACGTGCTTCAAGTAGCCTCCTTTTCCTTATTTTTCCTTCACTTGACACAACTTGAAATATTGTACCATAATAATCAGCTGAACTCTCTGAGCCTAAAGACTAAACTAACAATGCAGCCAATGGCAAAATTGTTGGGCCAAAGTTTCAAAGCTGAAATATAATGGAGTTTCATTGGTTATTGTGCAAATATTGGTCTGAATGCTGTAATACACATTTAATACATGTATGAGGCAGGGTTTCAGTTGATCTACACCTTTTGGGTATATCCTTTTGGTTATAACATAAGGATGGCTTGACAGCAAGACAGTCTGAATGTTGCTTTTCATACAGTAATTTTCCATTGCAAAACAAACATCAGACTTGTGTATAAAATTATGTACGATTTACTGTGAGAATGGACATTTTATATGTCAAACAAGGGGGTATAAATAGTACATTTTGTATCATTTATTTGAGGCCAGAGACACTTGCTGTGTTCAAGCCCAGACTTTATGGATACTTTTTAGACTAAATGGTGAGCTTAGCTGGGCCGGTTCTCTGCTCCTCAGTGAAGGAAAAGGGCCAATGTTACCCTGTCCAAATATGCTGTGCACATTGTCATAATGAAATCAGTATAATATATGAGCACCCTGCACAGTCAAAATCACAATCTGTGTGATAGTCACACTTACAGAAAACAGGATGAGCATGTAATTGTGTATCACATTTATAGTGTGACAATTACTCAAGGCAGCAAAGCTGGTGATATTTACCTTTAGACATCAACTAATGTGTGATTGTTCCTTTGACCTTTCTGCAGTCTGAGGTTGAGGCCATCCGGCCAGCCCTCTTAATGATATAATAATATGATAAAGCCCAAAATAGTCAATGACGCAGGCATAACTATGTATACATACCTGAAGGTTTATGCAATCTAAAGACTGTAATGCATCAAGGTAAAAAGACAGGGCCAATACAGGGCGTCATCTTTAGGCACCAGCTCAGAAGTTATGAAACACTGACAGACACAAATTAGCCTGACTGAATATGTGACCTGTGTGCCCATCTCTTCCCTGTGTGAGTGTGTGTGTTAGTGTGTGTGTGCGCGCGCGTGTGTGTGTGTGTGTTTGTGTGTGTACGTATGTGTGTGTGTGTATGTGTGTGCATGTGCGTGTGTGTGTGTGTGTGCGTGTGTGTGTGTGTGTGAGTGCTCAAGCTAAATTCTGATCAGAAAAGTGAATGAACTGCAGATATGACCTCTGATGTAGAGCAACGTAAATATGCACTACTTTGTTATCTCCTGGAATCTGACTGCTGAATAATTATCTCTATCTTTTTCTCCTTACTTTACACCACATGTTTATATACTGGTGAAAATGCATTTCAAAGCACACAGTAATGGGCATGACCCACAGCCTCTACTGCCAGCCCCAGCTTCACAGGCCCCTGTGTGGAGAGCCCAGCTGGCAGCTCCTCCTTCTGCTGGGGACCTGCTGGACCAGTCTACACTCAGATTACAGCACCGAGGGAAGGGCAGCACAGGGACTTTCCCACTGGCACAGACTGACACAGACACAGAGACAGACACATGTCCAAATGCAGACACCAATAGATACACATACAGACAGACCCAAATGCAGACATAGACATGACCAAAAACACAGACACAGACACAGGTACAGGCAAAGCCATGCTAGACAATGACAAACACACTTAATAGGCAAATATACACCACCTCAAGAAGAGCAGTTGAAATGCAAACCCTAACGAACACTGCTACCAAGCAAAGTGTTAATGTGTTAATGTGTTAAGCTCTGGTGTTAACACTAGCTGAATGGCAGCAGCGGCAGTTCAGTGGTTAAAGTAAAACACGTAACACAAGAATTGAAAACAAACCAATTCAATCATCTTGTCAACACCTCTGTCCTTTTACTACAGTGCACGGTTTCCCAAACCTTTTCCTCTCAAGGCCCCTGCTAATGTTATGAACATCTTGATAAAAGAAATGGACAACTTTATCAAACACCTGCTACGGCTGCAAGGCAGAGATGTGTGAACAATCTAGTGCATGTAAGCATGTCTAAATCACACCACACTACATCACAGATAAACACGGGACGGTGCATGCGTGCTGGCCTACAATATCTGACTTATGATACATATGATACACATGTCTCAGGAGCACACGAGAGTGTGTCACTGCTGTCAACAAGAGTCCCAGGAATCCCATCAGAAACGCAAATACCAGCAGTTAAGGAAAGGCCCATCACAGACTTGGTAATTTATGGAAAGTCATTACTATTTGTCATTGTTGCAGGATATTATGTTCTAATATTTTATGAATTTCTGAGGGGCAATATATCAAGTGTGAAAATGATTGACAGACATTTAATAAGAAATGCATAGTCTGGAAAGATAGAGAACAAGGTGTAATGTTAAGTAAGTTGATTTCATAATGAACATGATCGTTTTTGTACATTCGCCCTGGACAAATCTGCCGATTAAAAATGGAAAAACATAAAAACACGTCATCATCAGATGTAATTAGTCACAGCAGTCAGACAAATAAATATTCAAAGACATTGTAATTTCAAAGTTTCAGAATATACCACGAACATTTTGTATCACAACCATCCAACAACATGACATAAATCTGAAGTCATTACTTCATACATCGCTCTCTTATCATCAACAATGTTTATATATCACACCTGAACTAACATTTTTGATAACTGCAAATTGCACAACCTATAGTCTGCACCGAAGCACATAACATTCTGAATACTCTTTGACTAAAGCTGTACTTTGTACATCAAACAGACTGAAAAGGTGACTGGGTCTGAGTGGGTGTGTCATTCTTGGAAAACACAATAATCATTATTAGGTAAATGTTGGTGAGGTCTTGGGTTATCTCTTCCCTGCCTCTATCTAATCAATAAATTGGAACTCCCTGAGGTCAGTCTCTTATCACAAAATGGGAAATACTCCAGATGTCTTTGGTTCATTCCTAATTAATGTAAATTGTGAATAATCATTCCCTGACTCATCCACACCAGCTGAAAGTGACAGAAGCCAGGGTATGCAGCCACATCCAGCTCTCTTTCCATCACTGCTACATCAGAGTCACCACTCACAGCTGTGCATGTGTTTGGATGATTAGGGCTGTTATTTACAAAAATATTTTACCAGACGTGAGTACTGACATCATTTCCACTTCATTCAAGTTCCTTGGTGTGTGCGTGTGTGTGCTTGTCTGTGCACTCGTGTGTGTGTGTGTGTGTGTGTGTGTCTTTGTCTCTTTGCACTTGTATTTGTACGTATATGAGTTCCTGGATGTGACATTTACCAAATTTTCCACTGCTTACTAAGTGTATGTGTGTATGTATGTGTGTGTGTGTGTATGTGTATGTTCGTGTGTGTGTGTATTTGTGCATAATTATATTTTATGTGCCTGTGTGCATGTTCTGTGTGTGTGTATGTGTGTGCATGTTTGTGCATAGTTATGTTTTATGTGTATGTGTTCTTGCTGTGTGTGTGTGTGTATGTGTATGCATGTCTGTGCATAGTTATGTTTTAAGTGTATGTGTGCTTGCTGTGTGTGTGTGTGTATGTGTATGCATGTCTGTGCATAATTATGTTTTAAGTGTATGTGTGCTTGCTGTGTGTGTGTGTGTGTGTGTATGTGTATGCATGTCTGTGCATAGTTATGTTTTAAGTGTATGTGTGCTTGCTGTGTGTGTGTGTGTGTGTGTGTGTGTGTGTGTGTCTTTGAGAATGTGTGAAACCGTTTAAAGCGCATTTCTAAAAGAGCGAGCCACAGGCCGTTTCCTCCCAGAATGAATAAAGTGGCACCCTCCCTCAATGTAAACCCTTCCTGTCTGCCCTGCAAACAGTGACTAATACTGTATAACCCAGTGCTGAGGAGAGACATCAGCGATCCAGTGCAGCTGATGATGCAGCCGCAAAGCTCGCTCCCATGCGGCATGTGGAGCACAGCTTACGTTTGTCCCACACTCCCAGGACAGGGATGGGCACCCTTGATCCTGGAATGGCACAGAGCTGCAGGATGCAGCTCTTAAATCGCCTACATTAAAGAAACACGATTTAGGCAGATAAGTGCAAATGTTTAGTTTTTTTTTTAACAACAAAAATGTATGTTATAATTAAAATATGTAGAGTATTCACACGCAATAGACAAAAAAGGGGCAACATTGGTGGATTTCTCACAGAAGGACCCATATGTGAATATATTTGGATAAAATTGGAAACATGATGTCATATAATCATATACCAGTATGTAGTTCATATGACATTTTATCATATATTTGTGAATCATGTGACATATTAAAAAAACACAAAACATGCAGATTTCATGTAATTCTTCCATAGTGGACCGTCATTGACTATCAAACAGGCAACTGTTGATAATGGAATATCTCTGTGAATAAGCAACAGTTCCATAATAATCCAAATGGCAACAACAGTTACCTTTCAGCTGGTCACCTGATATACAAAGTTTCTCAATACCAAACACCAAAAGGTTCTAAAGACTCCATTAGAAATCTACAATGGAAACTAGCCCCATTCATTTCTTGCCAGGGTTGAACTGGCTGCTGTCCATGTTATTATTATAGCTGTGAGAATCTCTTAAGAATTTGCCAGTGCAAATGTTGACGCCCATGTTTATGCATACCATTAGTTCCTTCAAGACACATCTCATTTACGATCGGAGAAACATTCACGCTTCATTTTGAGCAATATTATTTGGAGATGCCATCTCTCCTAAGCCCAGCAGTAGCCCTTGGAGTGACAATGCTGATCGGGTCATGAGTGTGAGCAGATTTTTTTAGATGAAAGACCCAGTGAGGTCTTTGGGAGAGGGTTTGAAATGAAGACAAACTTGCTGTGTCACATGCAGTCAGTCTTGTTTTAGACATGTTGACCTTTTCATTTTCAGTGCTCAGCTCGCTGTGTGAAATCTGTAGTTGTCTCAGTCATCAAAACCATCAGCATTCAACATTGTAATACCAGTCATTATCCTGTTTCTGGCTGAATCAGGTGTATCCTCCTATTCAACCAGCACTATGTTATTAAGCCACTGTGAAAAATACAGCCCTGATGAAAAACACATTTTCAAATGCTGAGCACAAAATTAAAAAAGTATACTGTACCCTATGCTTAAAAACAGTTTTCACTAATCTCAGGGGTTAACTGTACATTCTCTACCAATCCATCTCAAAAGGAAGGAAAACCCCTCTATTCATAAGGAAATGACATCAATCATAGTGTACTGACAGCACTGTTTTGGCATCTTATCACGGACAAAAATGTGTCATGTGCAGAAGATGCATACATTAGATACCATTATCAGAAGACTAATTCACCAGCTGTTACATCATTGACTAAGAAAGGCATCTGATAATCCTTAAGAATCACATGACAGGCACGAGCTTCCCCTTTGTATTGTTTAATTAGTGTCTTCACGGTTATTTATTTATTTATTTATTGGTACAGCCAGGAAAGAAGAAGAGGAAGAAGAAGAATAAGAACTGTTGTTACTGTTCTTCACTGCTTTTATTGTGGTCTTGTGCGATCATGTGCAATTGTAGACATAGCCTACCTTACTGGATTCTTGGATTAGTTTACGAACCACTTGTTTAATGTGAGGCCCATCATCTTTGGGTGGGTGCGTGTGAACTGTTGCTCGTGTCACTCCTTTATAGAATCCACTGTCTGTCCAGCCAATGTCCAACGGTGGTACCTCAATATCTGACAACTGGGGCCAGTATGTGGAGTGGATCCCGGAATCTGTTTTAGTCGCCGGTACCGAGTCCTGATCCTCCTCACTTTCCGTAACATATTCCTGAAAACTGTTACGAATAGATTTGATTTCCCGGGCAGACAGAAAGTCTTTAACGTTGTCCTCTTTAAGCTTATCTTTAAAAGCGCCGTCGCCGTCTTTCAGGAGTTGTTCCAGCGCCGCACGTTGCTCCTCACTGTAGTAAAATTCTGGTTTTGACTCGGGTATTTTTTCGTTGATATGACCATCATCCATGCACATCACTTGAGATTCGGCCATTGTAGCTCCAAACACCCCCTCCCCGTTTATTTCTGTAGTGCCGGAAGTTATCCGCTCACCTTCACTGTACCTGTTTATTTAAAACAGCAACAGGTGTGCGAAGAAGTTATCAATGCAGTAGGTGAGGCGGAGTCTCAGAGCGCACTATCGGAGGAATATTTTGAGACGCAATTAAAGATAAGGATTTAGCACGGACGGAGTAGGAGCCCCAGTAACTGGGATATTTGCAAGTTTCTGATCACACTCTCCTGTCCGTTTATATCTGGGGATTTGGAGCAAATATTTTGCGCTGTTTTGTATTGACCAACCAAGACTACTGACTAATTGTAATGCATGGACTTCTATGCTGCTGGTCTTTTTTTTGTCACTAAAGGCCATACACTATTACAATTTATCTTTTGTACCACAACCACATAAAGAAGAGCGACCTATTTTTGCATGGTCAGTATTATTCAGAGTGTGGTCACCATGATAAGACAGTTACCAAGGGAACTCCATCATCAGTCGCTACTGACTCCGACATCTTCACTGGAAAAGTATTTTTAATCAATTTGTGATGAATTTGTGGCATGTGGAAGTCCATTGGAATGGGTATAAAACTATAACCGATATAGCTTTGACCATTCCATCAAGATGAACTCACTGTTCCCTGAAAAGATAAAAGATAAGGCGCAGAAGCAAAGTTTGATTTAAAATATATGTATTTCAAAACCTACATTTCATACAAAAGAAGAGCAAAGAAAAACAGCAAAATCAATGGACTGTCATTCCTTAAAGGTACTTTAATGAGAAAATGGTCGCACTGCGAATAATTGCTCCGATAAAACAGTATCATGGTAATGCACCATTTCCATTGCCAGAGATCGTAGCTGTAAGGGTGTCACATTACTGATGACTAGTGGGTAAAGCATACAAGGTTTGTTGTTAATAATGTCGACTCTCTACTTGGAGGGTTAATGCCCATCTTGTTTACATTTGGAGTCCTTCTACTGCATATTTTGCCAGTCCTTGGGTAGGGACCAAATGGCAGTGGGAATGATTGAGGCAATTACGAGATATATGAAACCAAAACAACTTTATGGACTCCAGTTCAATGTTCCAAACTCATAGCACAGTGGTCAAAACAGAGTATTACCTGTCTGCCATACTTACAACTTTGTGGAATAAATTTTACCCAAACAGAATGTCACAGTTAAGTCACAGAAATTGTTAAAGTTGGTCCTGGCACAGATATCACACAAGTCAGGATTTCAACACGGTACTTCTTTATCAAGGCATAAGTTTGGATTGTCAAAATAGGTCTCCTTTTGTACAGTATGCTGCCCATTAAAATTCACACCAGTCAGGTCTGACACTGTACCAGTTATGAGCGATACACTAGCTGCTGTGTGCATGCAGCTGTGCTAACATGCTAAAAATGTCATTCCAGGTTTGAACACATTAGACAGAAGGCTACATTTTACAAATTAGTGCATCACAGAAAATGTTCTTGTCAGTGGGTCATGGAATCTGAAAGTTTCTCCACTAAATTGTCAGTATGGCCAAATCCCTCCTGTACCATGTTGTATCTGTAAGGGATAGTGGTTAAACGCAGCCGGCTCAGTTACACAACATTTTGATTACAGACAAGATGGACTACACCATTCTTCCATATGTTTTACACAGATATTAAAATGTCATTTCTCCATGTGTTATGTCAGTGAGTTGAGTGCACTGTCACTAGCACGCCATTTATGTGATGCTACTTCCGTGTACGTTGCCTTGTCTGTTTATGATCTAATTTTATGTATTTATGTGAACTCTATTTTATCTTATTTTTATGTATTGTCATTTTATTTAAATAATTGTGTATTATTTTATCTCTTGCTGTTTCCCTTTTTGTCTCCCTGTTAAAACCAAGGTTAATAATAATAATAATACTAATAATAATAACAGTTGCTCAGCATGGACTGTGTGTGCCTGTGATTATACATGGTTCTCTGTCATGAAATGTGTTACTGGAAACAGCATATTTATACAGTATGACCCAAATTCAGCCTAACCACTATAACATGCTGATGTGAACGTCTGAAACCAGTTTAAGGAAGTGTTATGTAGTCCTTTATACAAACATAAAAATGTCACATAATCACTTTTCAAAAAGGGTCAAACTTATGAAAAGCATTGCTGCAAGCAAGGGTCCAAGTTAATACAGCAGTTAAACTGAATCTGGGTCTAAAGGCCAAAACAGGATTTCAAAATAAATTAAAGCATGTACAAATAAAAAATAAGAATCTTAAGTCAACCCATTCTAAAGTCACACAGCAAATATTTGGAAACTTTGGCAAGCTTTGCTCTCTGTGAGAGGGGTAATTCATGTTCAGTGTATTGATGGCCCAATGAGACATCATTATACCACAAATGGGTGGAGCCACCACATGCTTTTTGATTGGCTCAAAGAATTCAGTGCCTGTCAGCTGACTGTAGCTGCACCTATTATGGGCGTAATGAGAGCTCACTGTGCTGTCACTTGTGGAGCGTGGCGGAAGGCTGAGAGCCACTCAGACGGGCGTGACGTAGTTAGAGGGGAACAGGCCCGTCTTTCCGCGTAGCCGACCCCTCCACCATGATGAATCAGTGTGGTCCAGAACTTCGATGATGTCACCCACACCGAATGCCAGCTCATCTGACTCTTCAGCTATGAAGTCGTACAGCGCTCGGACCTGCATAACGGGCCTCTGCCACACACAAGCCATTCACACAAGTGCAAACACACAGCCACATTCACACACATGCACAAGCATAGATGCATACACAAATCCACAGACACAGAGAAAGGAAAGGCCAGTAAATGTTGCAGCCCTGAAAAAACACATTAACAGATTCAATGTCTCCATCTTGTACATCCTAGCTGTACCCATCTGGAGCTTTGAGCCCATAAAGAGAAACTAATTTCTCACAGGGCATATTACAGCTGAGGGAATTCTTGAGAAAGTATGATAAGTGCGGGTTTGAGTGCCAAAGACACATGGTATGCAGGTGTCTCTGTTTGCTGTGTGAGACACGCCCTCACTCATTCAGTACCTGGGGATGTGGCACAGGGTCAGGCGGCCTGTGGGGAACAGGTGCAGAGCTATTTGGTTTCTCCACCTGAGAGAGAAGGAAGCAGGAAGCGGTTACTTAAAGGTTAAAAACATACCCTTTACTGCTTAAATGAACAGATATCTGGACATAAAACTACTACATACTTCACAATATGACAAATACAACAAAACAGCACTCAGCCATGGCCCTCCTTATCTCAGCCATGGCCCTCCTGATCTCAGCCATGGCCCTCCTGATCTCAGCCATGGCCCTCCTGATCTCAGCCATGGCCCTCCTTATCTCAGCCATGGCCCTCCTGATCTCAGCCATGGCCCTCCTGATCTCAGCCATGGCCCTCCTGATCTCAGCCATGGCCCTCCTGATCTCAAGCTCCATTTGACTGATAGCGTTTGGAATGGTAGCAACTCCAGTTTGCAGATTATGGTCCCGTTACAAACACGGAAGGAGTCAAATAAAAAAAAAACATAAATAAATAAAACATATCTCCCCTGCAGAATAGCCAATAACTATTAATAATCGCTTTCTTTATGCATTGTTTATGATACAATTAGATAAAATATAAAGCCGTATGAAATAAATTTAAATAATAGCAAACATAAAGTAGATTAGACTTTCAAAAACAGATTTAATGCTGTGGGAATGGGCAGTGGGGTGATGAACTATACATGAACTACAGATGAACTACTACACAACTACACACCGCATGCCACTGCTGAGTTAAAAACATCCTATGCATTTTTAAATTCTGCAGCATTTTTACACACATCAGACTTCTGTATGGATTTATGGGTAGTGGCCGAATTGCACTGCACAGCTTTGATAGCCTGCACATACATTTACAGAGGGTAGGCCACCCTGCCCTGCAGGCTCTGCTGAGGAAGTGGGTCAAGTGAGATACCACATAGCCTCAAGTGGTAGGCCGATACGTCTCTGCCGTAAGCCTGCCAACACAGTGCAGGCCAGTGAGAAAGTCATGCAAAGCTGTGCACTTTCGCCATTTATGAGCACAACTTGAGAGACATGGCAGAGTGTTTGAATAGTAAGAGGAGATATGGGTCAAAAACAGCATGCATCAGGAGAGGTTTCAATGAACATTGCTGCTACTAAACAGGTCTGTCGTTAACATTTCTTGAGTCCTGGCAATCTGGGTTCCCACCTGTGCCTCCCCATCGCTCAGGTAGATCTGCTTCTGCTTGGACACTGTGTTGCTCTTGTAGTACTCCACCAGCTTGTTCAGGGAGCTGAACTTTTCCGCCCAAAGGTAGTACTGTCCCTTATTGTCCTTCATCACCTTAAAATGTTGTACATCTGAGTCATGCCTGTGAATCAGATTCATAGATTTAATGCACTTGCATCCAGGCTACGCTTTTTACAAAAGCTACACTTCACGGTTTTATGTTTGGGTCTAACCACTGATCATAGACTGGCAACAGGGAAAAAGGGCCTGCCTTGGAGTTGCAGTACCTAATTTTGACACCAGGGGGGGCACTGATCAAGAGGGAGCTGCAGGATTTTCACTGGCAAAACTGGGAGATGTCACAGTTTGTTGCAGTAAAAGAGATACACTAGGCAAGGATTCAAGCACAATCACACTGATTACCCATAACAGACGCAGTTGTTGGTCATATAATATTAATAATGGGACTGTGTGTCTAAAATTGCACTTAGCATTCCAATATCTGCTAAACCCCTCTGTGCAATCATACAGATGAACACTGGTGAGCAATTTCCATTGCCAGATCTGAACAAAATTCTGCCTTCATTATGTCAAAACACAATTACCAACTGTGCAAAACAAATGTAGTACCATTCTGGGCTGAGCAGACCTGGAGCTGGGATTATACTGTAGAGTAGGAGGCTGAATGAGACATTGTGAAAATTTCAAGTGAATTGACGGACTAAGTCATGTGACACCAGGCAGACGTCATCACCCATGACACAGGCCACCCATTACAGAGCTGTTTTATTACCATTCCATGGAAGTGCCAAAAGCGCTGCTGCAGATGTACAACAAACCATGTAGGGAAGCTGCCATTACCCTGTTAAATAACTAAACGTATGATGATGATGTGAGAGTGTTTGTGCGGTATACTTTTTGGCTTCTTTTTAGCTTTTATATGATCTACAGAGCTGTGACTGCAAACGTCCTCATCTGAGACAAACAGATGAAATCATGCGAGGCAGTGATGCAGTGGTGTGACCCCTGTGTTCGGCCCCCAGGGTACATACTGACCGGACCGAGATGGAGAAGTCCCCAGGAGAGCTCTGGCTGCCACGGATCAAAAAGGCCCCCAGCTCCCTCGACATCAGGCTCTCCTCTGCCATGCTCCTGCTGGCATTCTCCTGGTACCAGCTACACAGGGGGAACAGCAACCAGGAAATATGGACTCACAGTATATACAAGCACAATTCTACAGTACATACACACACACACACACACACACACATAATATTTGTGTGTGTGTGTATATTATACACATACACAAACATACACACACAAATATACACATACACAAGCACCTTCACACACATACACTTCTACAAATTCAAAAAGGCATGGTATAAAAGCACATTTAAGAGGCTGAATGTGGAGGGATGAATGTTACCCTAACCTGGGAAACCGCACAGTGATGTAGTTTCTAGGGACAAAGCCCTCATGTCCATGCAGTTCTGCCCTGAACCAGTCATCATTGGTGCCTAAAATCTGTTTCATGTGTTTGTGAGAAGGAGAGAGACAGAGAGATCGGTACATGTTATTTCACACATATATGAAATATATGTATAGCTAACTGATACCCCATCAGACTCACTTGCATGACACACAATTCAACAGCAATAAATGACACATTCTATAACTGTACTTCTATCAGCAGGGGTACTCTGGTTCTTAAGTGGTTTTGACAATTGAACACTGCATTCTATTTCACGTCCTGTTTGACTTCTCAGCTGCCCTTCTCCTGCCCTGTGGCAAAGCGGCACTCAGCTAATCAGGCAGCAGCACCTTGAGAGTGTCTCCCTTCCGGAAGCTCAGCTCATCCTCCGCGGTGGCGTTGAAGTCAAACTTGCCAGTGGCTTCCATAGCAGACAGAGAGGGACCGGGGTAAGGGGAGACCACAAAATCACCTGCATACCACAGACAGAGAGAGAGAGAGAGAAGGAGGGAAAGAGAGTGCAGAGAAATGGTGTGAAATGGGCATGGACCCAGGTTGATGAATGCCCAAAAAGTTTCCATTTCAGAAAGAGAGGAAGCAAAAGAAGAGTAGAAGAAAAAAGACATCAGGTTTGGATCAAGCTTAAGGGATGGATTGTAGCCATTTCCGACAGATAGCTATGGCGCTACGATACTCTAATACTGCAGGGGCACAATACTCTAATACTGTCCTTTCATATTATTTAGTCTTATTATTGCACTGCAGCATGATAAAATGAGACAGACTGTTCTAGCCAATGGAGAAGCCAAGTATTTACAGTGGAATGAAGCAACAGTGCAGGATGACATGGCTGTAGATGCCAACAAAGTCACTGATAGTTCATTCCTGTCAAATTATGTGAGGCCAAGCCACTGATAACTTTACTGGGTCTCAGCATAGTTATAAAAATCTAAGTAGTAACTTGGATCAAAACATATCGAGACTCGCAAACACAGTGAATAATAGGTATAAATGTGACTTTATAGCAAGGGCAGTGAGTGTTCTTCCGGCTCTAGATAAATCACTACATATGTGCTTGCACACAGGGACCAGCAAATGGAAATAATGAATTCATCTGATGCATATGGTCTTTCTGGTAATAACTACCATTTCCATCTAGTAAATGAGACACATTAAAACCCAAAGATAATGACAAAAGGAACTGATATTGTGCTTTGAGTGGATAGCAATGAGAGCAGCATGGTTTCAATGACTTTAACGTGAAATATCTTCCTTCAATACACCTGCCTGAGAACATATGGTGAGCACTTAACAGGGCGATTAGCATGCTGTTCATTCTTTATAACGGAACTAGGGTAAGAACTGTAATTGTGCTATCAATCAGCAGTTAAATTAGTATGGCATCCAGAGGTAACTATGCCCATGACTTTTATCAACAAAAGTCTTTTCTGTCTTCTGTTACTTCTTTTACAATTCAGGGGTAGTATTGGTTCAGTCCAGGTTTTACAAATTTTGCAAGTTACATTTTTATGAAAAAATTACAATATAGTGAGAATATTGCATGTGCATTCTAATTAGTTTGTGCTGAACAGAGTGGTCCAATATAGACAAAAATAATTTAACCTCATATTGTGAAGATCCAAAATAAAGGGTGTTATTTTGTGCATGCTCCCAAACTATTTGCATGTTATCATTTCAGGTACTGTAGGTGATCAGCAAAGACTCGTCATGTAAATGACTCCATCCAAAAACAGACATATTAAAATTAGGGATTTTTTGTGCTTGGAAGAGATCTCGACCTCTGTTTACAACAAACTGTGAAACAGGATGTAAGACAGTCAGTAAGACATTGTCAGAACTGAAATGATCATAACTATAGTTACTGGCATTGCTCTATGATATTCCATTTTAGTCAAAAATAAATAAATCAATAAGGCGAAGATGATTTACATAGTCAAATGGATACACGCAGTATACATACACAGTTCTCTTTGTACTTTGTAAGCTGATCAGCCGGGATATTTTTTGCGTGGTAACACTGCGTGGTAAAGGTTTTGCATGTGATTGTATACACACAATCCTTTAACAAATTGACCCCTTGTGTGCAAGGAGCATCCATGATGAGATCTTGAGCCCTGATGCCCAGCTTCATCGTGTGAAACAGACATGGAAACTCACACAACTTCAGAACATCAGTCTCACACCACAAAGGTGAGAACCGAGCTCATGAATACTGCAAACTTTATCTATTTTGTTGAACTGTTTTGCTCATTGTAACACAGCATGTATGTTTCAAAATTAGTCTGCTATGTGTGACCCTCCTGCCGCACCCAGTTTCTGTATAATAAACTGAATTGAGTTGAACTGGGTAAGTGTAATTAAGCTTTGACAACATTGCCAAATTTCTTACTTTAGAAGTTACTAAATACATGTTTTTTAAGACAGGAAACTTATGCTGTCTTTCTTACATTATAGGGTTTCATTTATTCAAAATTTTATGAATTGATATTAATATATCTAGAAAAATATTGGTCTGTACGAAGAACAGTACATTCTGCTCAGAATGGTCCCCTTCCTTCCTATGAACACATATAATAATTTTACTTAGCGATTAAGTTACTAGTTATTACTATTTAAAAGAAAAACAAATCACAATATGTCATTATTTCACATTATGTTGTACATAACAGTGATACACAGTCTTGTATAATCAGTTTAAATATATAGGAGTAGAATGCTTTTTTTCGATGTTTCCATATAAAATGGTAGTAATAACTGGGACAATTCCCCAGCTCCCTTCATGTACCAAACTGTTCTGAACCCAAGAATGATTTAAGTTATTAACAATCATTCCCTGTAGTACACAATACATGTTCAAAACATTTTGACCTCTGTAAGAAGTATCCTAGGGGAACAGAGTCAGAATCAACAGCCCAAATTTCCTCACTGAAATCATCAGCAAAAATGGAACATGCCATAAGGCCTGCAGCCTCAATTCCGACAGCGCGAAGAGATGCTCCTGAAATCTCCACTGTTATTTCCCATTCCCTGCCTCCCTTCAGAAAGTGGATGTGACTCATAGTCAGAAACACAGACTCATATTCTGCACAGAGGGTAGGCAGGAGGTGTGCATCTTGCAATACTGGCGCCATTGTTTCAGAAAGTGGCAACGCAACCTGCAGATGGGTGCGAGTGATAACATTGTTCAGAGAATGCAGACAAAAGCCTGTATCTGGTGCAGATGCTCACCTCCCCGTTTCACTTGCGCTCTCTGTGAGAGCACGACAGAGACAGGTTCTGCTGTCTGTTCTGCTCAGGAGCTTTCATACTTCAGATCTTCTCTTTCTTCTCTTATTCTGCCACACACACACACACACACACGCATGCACCTGTGCCCTTGATTCTCTCCACTCTCAACTTGTTTTCTCCAACATAATTCAAAATCCTCTTTCATCTCCTCAACAAAAATTATAATATCTATATGCTCCTTCAATCAAAATTAGCTCAAAATTAATTTGATGGCAGGGAAAGTCAGTAACTGTCTGATAGATAGCCCAAAATACACTAGCAAGACAACCAACAAGTAACTTGTGTCAACCAGCCTACATTAAAATCAAATAAATTTACACTCCAACTAAACTCTCCTCCTTGGTTTTATCGGAGGTTTCCTCTTAGCTCTTTTCCGACACATATTAAATAAATAAATATAGACATTAACGTCCATTCTTAAGTAAGACTGAAGACCTGCCACAGTATCCAATTGTAGCAGGTTTTCCTTCATTCATGCCAATGTTGTAGTGAAATGCAGTTTTAATGTTGCAGCAACACATACATTTTTGTGCCCTTTTCCACAAGCGTAACTATTTGGTATATGATATTTATAATTTACATTTATTCATTCTACAAATGCATGTGCAGGTACACGCAGGATCATAAAATCAGTCATTTTTTTAATATATTTTCAGTGGCATGACAGTAAAAGTGGAATGAGTTTTTGCCATTTTATACAGAATGTTATTCCCAGTTTCATGGTGCAAAATTTCTGACATACTTACATGCCGTTGTTTTCACATGAGCAGAATAAATGATTATTCGATGCATACTATGTACAATCGGTTGTGATTGTACCTTGGGTTTGGCATATCAGAATAAATTCCCATGTCTTTCACCAAATATTTTGTAAGAGAATGGGACATGCTGGGATATTAGCTTGCTTTACCATAGAATCCTTTAGCCGACGCGCTCTGTCATCACACACACACCGTCACTTTCAATTGACTTGTGTGTTTGTGCTGCTATATCAGCACTTCTTAATTAAAATTGATTACGTTACGATTTTCTCGCTCGATCCCTTTAAGTAATATTCAGACCTGCTCTCCATAAATGTCGTCTTCCAAAATGAATGTTAATTAACTTGGTCTGTTAACAGGCAGGTTTCAAAGTGAAAGTTTAAATCATTGTGCAAGTAGACAACCCATTGTTAAGACTAAAAAAGAATGAGAGACGTGTTCTGGACTCGCATTAAGTCTGGAATTGTATTAGGTATTTGCTGTAAACTGATTATAGGGTTTCATAAACACAAGAGTAGAATGTAAACCACTCACTTCAGTTTGTGGATGGTTTCACTAAGTCTGAATAAATGAATGCTGTGCACCATAATCAAATGAAGAATGAAAAATGAAAAGTGCTCTACAATAAGACTATGAAGTATAGCCTGCATGAACCGCAAAAGACAGTATTAAAATTCAGCGACAGAAACAAAAGCTGTGGTGTTTTTTCCATCTTGCATTTTTGAGTATATTTTGGAACTTATCAGTTTTGAAATTCTGGCTGTACTCGATAAGATGGCATACTTTTCTGCACATATTTGCACTGAGCCAGAAGCACAATTCAGGGCACCTTCACCACATCTTGGCTGCCTTCACCAAGACGTAAATTAACATTCTTTTTCTGAGGGATTGGGGCATCGGTATCAAGGTATTTGAAGCATGAAGGTGTAAATCCATTCAGTAAACTTCTTTTTATAGCCATCCACCACCATGCACAGTTATTTATGGGCACCAAACAGCCGCCAATCTTCCAGCAATGATAACATTTAGGCCTGAACCGAAATGGAATGCTGTCAGCAAACTCCACAACACATTTCACACTGCGAGACTGCCATCACCAGCCTCGTAATTTCTGAGATAAGGCTTCATGCGCCAATGAATGAGGCAGCAGTGCTACCATCTTGCTGCGGTGCAGCGAGCCCTTTATGGCTGCAATTGTCAGGCCCTGCTCATTTTATCTCCTAGCACTACTCGCATATGCAACTTTGTTTCCCCTCCCTGAAGCCTCAGGCACAACAGTGTGCAACAGCTCCAGCGCAATCTCTTAAAGGGACAGGCACCATTTTGCATTTAACCCGGGAACCAGCGACCAGCCTTCACAAAATAGTTGGTCGTATTTGCTGTAATCTGAAGTACATGCTTGTCGTATGACAGTTACAATGTTTTTAGCTTTGATGTGCAAATGGAGGACTGTAGAAGCTGGTGAGAGAGCTAAAGCTGTAACAGAGAGCATTTGAGGAGATTTCTTTGGAACACCAGCTTACATTCAACCTGTTGTTGAACCAATTTGGCTCACAACATTCAAAATACTAAGATTGCCTTGTGAAATCAAATGACCTCGAAGCATCAGAACTTTCTGAGTGTCCCACCTACACTGTTGTGCCCATGTTTATGCTCAATATTATTATATTTTTCAGCCACGGCATTTGATTCTCTTCTCTGCTATAATATGATTTGAATATTGACTAAAAGTATCTATCTGGCTGGCCACAACTGAAAGTGGAGATCTTTATCTTTAGTTTTTAATGTGATATGATTGGTTAAATTGGGGTCTTGCTTGTTTAATGATAATTTCATCTAACAGTGGTGTTAAAGCATACATTGGTTAACAGCAGAAATATTATCGTAGGGTTTTTTTTTTCAAAATCAGCCAAATACCTTTGGCCTGTGCTGGAAGAGATATAGGCCCTAAGGAAATATAACAAAGCAGAAAGAGTTAGGCTTAGATGCGTGAGGCCAAGTATAAATAAATGGGCTTAAATTAACAGAATTCTTCTCTACCTAAAGTTTCCTTTCACAAAACCACAGGTGTCCTCATACTCGACCTGTGCTGAACACATCTGAACTTTGCCTATTGGTCATCATTATGTCAATGAACAGCATTTCAACAATGAACTGAAAATCGTACTTATTCCCTCATACTCTATGCAATCTAATAACAAATTCATCACCGTTATACCTCACATTTTTGGATCAATGTAGGAAAAGAAGACCTTGGATGAATAACAATCTATGCATGCTATTTACAAAACTATGAAACATCAGCACCAAATCATTTTGAAAATTACTAGAGATCTGCAGTTGTACATCCAGACTCTCCTGGCACCTTTACAGTTAAAGTATTTAAAAGATGTATTTGACTTCCCACAGAATATAGCCTACATGGTCTGATTCCTAGAATCAATACAATAATGACAAATGCAGAAAATAAAACCAAAGTAACCCTTTGAGAGCAGAAAATATGGAAATACATAGTTCCATCTACACTAGATACTTCCTTTTTAATAACCTCGTTGCAGAAAAGCAATGTTTCACACAGCAATACGGAACCTGATCTCCTCTGAACAGGCTGTTCACTCACTTGTGATGCGAGGCGCAGTAATTCTGCTCTGTTCGAAACGGAGAGGGAAATAAATGTGATCTACAAGTGGTTTTAACACCATCTATCGTGGGTAAATGAGGGTCAACACTTTGACTCTGCCACCCTTCTATCTAATTCTACACAAGTGGTCTGAGAAGCCTGCTGAAACATACTTATTCTTAACTTGCGATTCAATGCAATTGTGCGTTAAATTCAAAGACACATGTTGACTCAATCCAGACCAAAGACCGTCCTGCAGCAAATGTAGTCCAGTGTAAAAATTGCCATAAAGAATAAAACCTGATTGGTAACTCAGGGGTTTTTAGGTCAAAATTGACACAGCTATGGTCTTAATTCAATCTCCAGTAGTTATCTCTGACTCTTAATCACAATTAACATGTGACATTGACATGTTTTGCCTTGTCTGTCTCAGCAGCCAACAAGATTTACCAGGCCACACTGTGTTTGTGAAGAAAATCCACAACACAAGACATTTTGTGGAAAATCAAACATGATCATTGACCCATAGGTGTTTCAGATGAAAGTGAAACACGAAAAGGTAGACAAGGAGTGCATACATAATGCATTGTTTAAAAAATAATTACTTAAATGTTTCTCTCAAAAAACGTCAACAGTAAGCTTGGGTTATCGTGTACATATGAACTGAATGTGGTAAAACCTGATAATGCAGCTATTGAACCCTATTCTTTATTAAACAGGGGGCATGCTCCCAGAGTCAACCTGTTCTTCTTAATCATCTTAATCATATCTCAAATCTTGCTTGTGAAGGACCTGAGTTACTCCTTCATTCCTAAACCGCAGCCTAGGCCATATTCTCTCACTTGGACAGAAATTTAAATTACACATAAAGCAGCTCAATCTTTAACTTAGCACCATTTTGTTCCACACAAGCTGTTTTATTGTCATTTTCTTCTCCTGCACTTACACAAAGGCAGAGAAAAAACAGTTGGTTGTTGCCAGCTGCCAGCTTGATGGTTGCCATGCTGGAAGTTGTGTTGGCTCTCAAGTCCCCATTAAAGGGTACATGACCATTGGAATCCCTTCAGCCATCCCATAACTACCCTGCTACCTTCACCTCCTCCTCCTCCTCCAAGGCAAACGTGCTTTTCTATCTGACTACAGTCTCACCTTTCTGCCACTTTAGACAGTTCCTGTCAGATTTAGCAACATTTATCTTCTCACTATTATTCAGAAGCTCAGCCCTCAGTTTAATGATTATGTTTATAATCATAATTATACATGAATTAAGTGACTGGATTGCAGATTAAACTAAAACAAATATTTTTTAAAAAAGAAAATCTATTACCTGATCCATGCACATGGCATAGTTTGTGAAGTGAGCAGAATAAATAATGTATTGTACCAAACTGTGCCACAACGTACAGTTATAACAGACTCTTTAGTGAATGTTAAGATCGTTAAAATACACAATTTTCATAAGACCGCCGTTAACACCAGTACTCCAGGTACACGTAGGATGGTTTCAGGAACTAGTACCAAAGCAGATGCAAAACTAACTAAACAAAAACGTGAGACACTGGCTGAAAGTTATACACATGAGGCAAGCGACAATAGATTGTAACAAATGTGCCATTCTCAAAGTGCCAAACTCTGACAAGTAACATTTGCCTACATATTTGCCTACTAACAACATTGCAAACAATACAACGGTTTCTCTGGTCACGTGGTCAATGGTTGCGCGGTATAACCAAAGTAAAGCAGGCTCTGTTACTTTTAGACGTTCATCCATGTATTAACCTTAACATATATCCTTGTACAAGTCTGGCAGGATGTGAATCAAACTTAATATAGGCAGCACCCTCTTGTATTTCTACTCCAAGTAATCTCATGGCGGACAGCGTTACTGGAACTGAAACTAACAATCCTAGCCAATAGGCTGTCTACGTACCTCCAGAGATAGCCTGGAGCTGCCAAAGTCTCAACCTTAAATGAGTCTCCTTGGCCCTTGTACGACCAAATTTACAAAAACGTTGTTTCTAAAACTACAGATGAATCAAAAGATATTACAACCGATATAACAGTGTCAATTCCAGCTGTCCTAAATAGCTGAGCATAAACACTACATACATCCTGACTGTCTTTCTTAGATCAGTTCCCCCAGTGTATTCATTGTTTAATTGGGCTGCCATACCTTAATCTTATATTTAAGTACAGCCCGTACTTGCTTTAATCAACAGGAGCCACAAAGTAAGATAACAGTAGGCTACGCATTAACACTTTTGACGCACACCTGTGAGGGACCGTTTTACCGTTTCAGGTACGGTAATGCATTTATGAATTGTATAGTCATGTTAGGTACCATACACATACACCAACAACGATAACGACGAATATAATTAAAACAATTAACGATGATAAACAATAGTGAAAACGACTTACTTATATTGTCCACATAAACAGCTCTGAATCCAAACCAAAAAGTTGGTTAAGTCTTTGTACGTAAATTGTAGCAAAACGACTATGTGCAAACGATAAAGTTCGTATGGGGAAAAAGAAGGCAAAAATGCATCTAGTCAAAACCACTCAGATTAAACACTCTCCCCGGTCGAATCATCACACTGCGCTTGGTGCGTGGGTAGAAAAAAAAGTTAAGCAATGAACTGCCAGCTCCCCCTCCCTCCGTTTCTTCGCGATCTGCCTTCTCCACCTACAGCACACGCAGTGCCAGTGACAGTTCGCTTTAAGTGGTTAAGTTAACCCCGCTTTATATATATATCTTAATCCACCCACGTAAATACAAAATGTAAAGGATTTAGTAAAATTAAACAATACACTTGTTCGAAAGTTTGAACATATCACTTTTTGCTCGTACTGGGTAGTACTTGAATTACAAAAATGATAGAATTGATGGCATAAATGTATCAAAATACAAACAATCGAGAAAAAAAATGATTTAAAGTTGTAGAATACGAATGTTGTGCTTGTGTGAGTGTGTGGGGCGTCGGTGGGGGTGGGGCGGGTGTTGTCTTACATACCATATATATTATTTGTATATCATTCAATAAATTGAAGATGTTTCCTTTTGAATAAGTGTCTAGTTTGCCAATGTTACTCAGTTGCCAATGGTACTCATGTCCCTGTGTTATTTTTACCAATGTACCTTCCCACCAGAGAAAAATGACACTATTATTGTTGTCACTAGTCTTGCAATATAATTTCCAGAGATTGACTGTCTCATTATGACACTGTTATGAACTTCTCTGTCAGGTCAAGTCATTAGCCTTGCTGTTCACAACTGTAACGAAAAAAGCTGAAAGATCGTAAGCCACACTTATAGACATCTGAAGTCTAAAGTAACAGTAGTATTATCTGAATTCCAAGATCCGAAATAGTGACATAAGTCAAACTTCAGATACCATTAACCACATAAACACAAGCAAAAAAATATAAAAAAAACTCTTTGGGCCACAGAAATGTTCACAGCTCCCTCTCAAACGTTGCATTTGTGTTTCACTGAATAAGGCGTGAATTTTTTTTAGCTGGATCTCTTTTGTCAACACATGCTTACAGAAGCTGCAGAGCAGATAAATTGCGTGTTTGCTTATGTTTTATTAGTTTAACAAACATGAATAGTCTCTGAACAGAATGTACAGAAATACACGAGAATACCTGCGCTACTGTTGGGATTTCTGTGTTTAAATGAGATTTAAAGGGAAATGTTGCCTGGGGTGTATTTTTATGCTTATTAAGAGGGGAATAGTGTATCCCTAGGTTATTTATTGAAGAGCTGGTCATGTTAGATGTTTGAACTTTTTGTGCGGTTATATGTTTTGGGTCCCTGTCTATTAATGTTTATAATTTTACATTTTATGATCAGAGAACACTGTTTCCCTTCAGGTTTTTTGAAAGCAATGTAGATTACATCCAGGTCTAATTTCTTTGTTATGTGAATTGCCAGATGAAATTGAGAGAAAAGTGTTAATAGTTGAAGTAATGTCTACTAGCATAGGCTGCTAGCATGCTTTTGTCATATGATAATTTACGAGGCCTGCTGATGCATTGACGAAGATAGATCCTCTGTTGCTAGCTACAGAACTTAATTTTTTCATTTATAATTTACATTTCACATATTGAATAAGTAAGCACTTTGATGTTAATTGAATGTAGAAATTCATTTCAGGCCTACCTTCATTTAAAAAGGCCACACCGGCATATTAAATATTAATGCCTATAATTAAACTTAATTTATTTCAACAAATAGTCCAGAGCATTTTGTGTATGTGATAGCATGGTGCTACAGCCAAATCTATTTTAATAACATACTCATAGTTGGTGTTTACATGTAGACATTTACATTTTTAACTAAACTTTGGATATAAATGCTCTCACCATAAGTATACAATGCCTAAAATTGACATTGGCTGTTTAAAACCTTTTTCATACAAAAAAACACAAAACAAATAGAGACAGATATGTAGACCACTGATATAGATAAGAGAAACAAAACACCTGACAGATTATGTCTCTGTTCTTTTTTATCGTATATGTTCTGTGGTCAGCTCTGTGGTCTTAGGAACTGTAGGCAGCTTTCATGCTATTGTAAAACACTTTTATAGAGACATTGCAATAATATACAATGGTAAATGAATGTGACTGCACTATGAAATGCAGGGCAGATAACAAATGCTTTCAAAAATAGAGGATCTTGATGACTGTAGATAATGGGCATTATGACTTCAGGCAATACAAAGCTACACAAAAGGCATAGAAAACCAGTCCACAGGAAGTCAAAAATGAAACTAAGAAGTTTTATGAAAAAAACATGATCAGAGTTTGTGGCTTCTTCTGATTGTTCTATCTTTCTACCTCCCTGTTCTTACAGTCTACAGTTAGTATTTGTCTTCCTTCCACCACAAGTTTACAATATTGTTTGAGTAGTAAATCTAAAAACATTGTACTGCCAGTACAACACAAACATTGTAGTAGCAAACGCTTGTAGCAGACCCTTCCCATGATGTTGCCAGCAGTATAAATGCATCTGAAATAGTGAAACTGCTGTAATTTCACACATTCAAAGGGATTCAAATGAAGATGATTGAATAAAGGATAATATCAGTGGGACATCAAAAATAGTTTCAAATGGGTTTGGGAGGGGGTTTGTCAATCATTAAAATAATATAATGAATTGGAGTTATTTGTTTCCAAGGGTCTGGGATCCCAATTGTGTATCTACTTTAAAATAGTTTAACTGCCCTGCTCAAGATATACAAAAAATCCAGGGTAAGATGGAATCAAATTTAAGACTGGAAACCAACCACAATGATCTTGGTCACACTGCAACCCTCTAAGGTTGCTGTTATCACTTCATTTTGCAAAGAGGCTGATTTCACAGGCCTGGTGCGATGTCATTTTCGTGTATTCAACAGCTTTAGTAACACACTGCATGTTTCACCCTAAACACAGCCTGCAAACATATATACACAATGGACTGTGCTGCTCCATTGTGCCTTCTTACAACACTGCAGGGTTTGCTGCAGGCAAGTTAGAGGTTACAGCTCTCACAGTGCACTCCTTCCACACTGAATATGAAGAGCTTGCATCTGCTTGGTCATAGTGCTCAGAAAAGGAAAAGAGAAAAAAAAAGCTAGTTTCAATTAGTTTTTTCTCAAAGTCATCCATTTAAATAAAATGAGGGCTTTTGAACGACAGACATGACATTCAGAAAAAGTGACGTATGAAGCAATGTGTTTGAAAGATTAAGAGGGTAATGAACCAGCGTTGATTCATGAAAATGAGAGTGTGATATGTGATTATAACTGATGAAGGCAGAGTTCTCCCTCCTCCTCCTCTCACAGGCTTGACTTCCCAGGGAATACAAAGATGGATTTCAATCACAATGCATAATTCTCTTTTTTGTAGTGGATTGCACTTTTCTCACTAACTACAGCCGCCAGTGACCTTACCACCAATGATTTAAGCCATCATTTGCAATTCAATTTGAAACGATGAAGGAGCACGGGGTTCAAATTTATTGAAGTGAATTAACTTAAATATGTCAGTTTGTGCATTTATACAGTAATCATTTTGATCCACTTCAATAAAATGAAAATATATTCCTCCTCAAATCAGGTCTGCCTCCGATGCTGGGCTGAAAGCGTGTATATTAATAGCATGCAATTAATTTTCTTTGATCCTGTTGCAATGCTAAGGATGCATGCACTTCACCATGCTATGTCTCACCCATATAAAACCCACGTCCTCCATTTCTGCTACAGTCCTGTTCAAGTTATTGCACCTATGAACTTTACTTGGTCTCTTTCTTGGTGGAATCCAGTATAGCATATAGACACAGAAGTATGGATGTGGACTGTAATACTCAACCTAACTAGCAAAGACATTAGTATTTGATTGCCTTAACGAGTCTTGCCCAGATGTCTTTCTACCTCCTGGTCGTTGCAGGTCAGACTGTGAGGGCGTACAAAGACAGGAACATCTTGGTGGTTTACCATCTTGTGTGAGTGGCTCTGTAGTTGTAGCATTCATGACTAACACTTGGGTTTGGTGGTATTGATGCTTCTTCTGACCTGCTTTAAATGATCATATTTTTGGAAAGATTTATTACTGAAGCCTGCAATGTTTTATGTGGAGCACTGTGAGGTTAGTGGTCACCTGAGAGTGAATAAGGTCATTGGCTTTGTGGATGTGAATTTGAACTTTGTCTGTAAAAGATCATGGACAGATAATGGAAAACTGCTTTATCCAGATGTTCATTTGTAATAACATTTTAATAATTTTCAGTGCTGCTGGTGAATACATGGACAGAGCACACACCTCTTAACCATCCCCTCTGTTCTGCATATAATACTTTTCTCTTGCTGGTTTTCTCCTCAAAGGGAGAGTGGTGTAGTCTGATAAGGTCACTCACCTGCAGGCATCTGGCTGGCCCATAGAGGTCAACAGAGAGTCACGACACTGAAGTTTCTTCAGCTTCTCCACTACGGACCGAATCCAAACCCGAGTTACCCAACACTTGAGTGACTTTTCAGTGTAAAAAAATTCAGGGATTCAGAATGATATCCATTTAATTAATTTTGTTTATTGATTATATATTTTAATGCAAGCTCTCATGAGTAAAGGGGGGGGGGGGGCGGTGGCCTTTCTTAGTGTAAATTGAATTATTGAGAGAGTTTTCACAGTATAAGAAAAATGGGTCACTGGGTAAATATGGGTTTTAGGTATTACGTGTGCACCATTCTGGTTCTTGTTTTTTGTCTGCGCTAGTTTGCTTTTTCAGTTGCTAAAAGCACTTTTGGAAGCAATTAAACTGTCTTAAAATGATTTACAAGTAGACATTTATAAAAAAAAGCAGACAGACATCTATAAAACATAACTTTACAGCACCTACAGTCATGGTTAATTGAACCATCTCTAAACATGACCGTCATTATCGCCATAGTGATCTGAGGAAATACCCTGTAGTTCTGTGAGCTGGTCTTGCACAGGCAGGCTAACGTAGCCCGTTAGCTCCCTCTGTGGACTGCTGAGTGTTCTGTATTCACAGCACGCATGGGTCTGAGGCCCAGGCTGGTAATAGGATTAACACTGTCAGTGTGGACCCCTCCAGTCTCCCCTTCCAGAGGTCTGTGGCTGAGGCTTTCCAATGAGTCTGACCCTTCGCAGGAGGGAGACAAGCTTGGAGGAGACTTGCTCCTGCGCGCTGCGCTAACCACACTGCCGAGCGCAGGAGCTTAACAAAGCAACGCGGACGCAAGCGATGTGACTCATAATGGAGTTATTCAGCTGGATGTCACATCCTGTGGTTGAAAATTGTGTCGCACAGTGATCCAAGTCTGAAAATGGACATGTCAGTATGAAAGTATGAGCATTTTGGCTGCTGAAATTGAAGGCCCACATGCTGTGACATATGTTCATGCAATTAATACCAATGGGACAGAGCTATCCTGCTCATAATGGTAGCAATTAAATTGATTACTTTTCCAGCAAGTTTAATGTACTCCTAAATTACCACTGTCTGCTTGGATTTTATGAGCGTAAGCAAGTTTGGCTTGAGCAGGCTTTTAAAGCAGCAAACCACTGCATGGCTTTATTTGCACTGAGACCTTGGAAAAGGGAGGCTGCATATTACCTTTCATGGGTGGTTATCTGTCAATCAATGATTCACAACAACCGACTGAAAGATTTTGCTGTTGGGTTGCTGGGTGGTGGTGCGCAGCTGCAGCCGTTGCCATGGGACGCAGTGAGAGTGCAGTGAGAATCCTTTGAGAATCAGACCCTGATGCCCCCACGCCACTGCCAGTGCCAGTGTCTTTGCCAGCCGTTTCCAACATAGCCATAGTGTTGGTCGAGTAGAGAATATCAACAGGGGGCTGCCAGCCTTAAGGCAAGACAGCGGTGCCACAGTGTGATTTCATTCCTGCAGCCTGCCGTCACCAGCTCTGTAAGCAGTGCAGTCCTGTGCAGGAATGACGGTGCAGAAGAGCGCATGGCTGCACATTGTGAAAGATGCACCTGCAAGTCTACAATGGGCGTGCAAATGATGAGACAAGCCTCCCAAAACTATTAAGCAAGAAAATGAGTTTGAAT
>JAFBMS010000601.1:0-12500 GCA_019788955.1 Albula glossodonta
TCATAGGTGCTTCCTTTGGGAGCTCAGGATTTCACCTGTGCTGAACTTCACCTGTTCTATAATCCTTCCCCCTGTTTCTGCCTCACTCTACCTGTGTGGAATGACCTGTCATCCAGGACCATCCTGGAAAACAACTTTTATGGGAGTATTGATCGTGCACTCTTTTTTTCCCTATTTTTAGGGGCCTGTTCTCCCACCGTTATTTACTCTGGTTGTAAATCTTTACAATGCAGTAAAAGGAGCGTTTTACACACTGGTTATACGATCGGCCCGTCCGTGGCGGGGCCATCGTATTTTCCCTGACGTAGTGTTTTCTGCAAGGCCGTTGAAAACTTTGGCTGCGCTTTACAGAACATTTTCAGGGGGCGATCCAGCTGAATGCCTTTCACAAGAACGGCTGCAGGACGGCTGCGGGACGGCTGCAGGACAGCTGCAGGACGGCTGCGGGGCAGCTGCAGGACGGCTGCGGGGCAGCTGCAGGACGGCTGAGGGACGGCTGCGGGGCAGGCGGGTTTGGGCTTAGCCCGGGGGGGGGGGGGGGGGGGGCTGCAGATGGGACTGGGCCCCGAGCTCAAAGTGGCTCAAAGTGGAGGCACCTGATCTTGGAGCAGCTGTGTGTCCCCCGCTGGGAGACTGAGCCCCAGCCCGGATATTACTGTCTACGGCCAGAGGTCCACTCAGTCAGGGCAACAAACAGCTCAACCTCGCTGTGGAGAGACAGGGGGTTAAGCCAGCTTAAGGAACACAGTCTCATCAGTCTCTACTGGCCTCTCTTGAGTAGCCAATACCTGGCAAGATTTGTGTACTCATGATATGTTGACTTAATGTTCCTCCGATTGGCGTACGGGATATGTGACTGTTGTCATATCTGGAAGTCAGCCAGTTGTCACAGGAACCGGAGGAGTCACATGATCACAGCTTCTTCCTGTTGGGTCTGTGGGAGAGCGTCGCTGCAGTGGAATCCTAAGTTTGGCTGGGAGGGAGAAAAAAAAAGATAAGTGTGGAATACTGAAATATAGCAAAATATCCAGGATTGTAACCTACAGGAAAAAAAAAACAGTATACCACACAACTACTACACACGACTACACTGCACACTGTCCAGCTGAGCTGTGTGCCGAGCTGTGCGTTGGCTCAGAGCTGGTGCTGTTACATAGATGTTGCAGGTTCATCTCCCTGGTGGGGCAGTGCTGCTGAGGTGCTTCAGCTGAGCAGCCTGAGTAAATGTACAGATGTGTGAATGAACGGCGTGTGAGGCAGCGTAGGCCGCTCTGGATGAGAGCGTCTGCTAGAAGTCTGAAATGTGCTGTAATGACATCTCCAGCCATGATCATTTGTCGGTATTAATGTCATCAGTGGTCCTCAGCGTGGTCCTGGAGAGCCAGAGGGTGTGCAGGTTTTATTGTTAGCCTGCTTAGAATCAGTCGATCACACCAGTCGATTGCGCCGTCAAACTCACCTCACCTGGGTTTACAGGGTCTGATTTGGCTGTGGAATTTAAGGTGAAAACAGCAGACCCATGTGGCATTTGGGGCAGACTCACTGGGTCCGAAGTCTGCAGACTCAGTCGTCACACTGACCAGGCACCCCTCACTCCACTCCCCCCCCACTCCTACTGCCGTTTGCCACCTCAGAGTCACAGTCACAGGGGCAGGGCGCAGTGCAGAAGACCAGGGCGCGCCTGCCGTTTGCCACCTCAGAGTCACAGTCACAGGGGCAGGGCGCAGTGCAGAAGACCAGGGCGCGCCTGCCGTTTGCCACCTCAGAGTCACAGTCACAGGGGCAGGGCGCAGTGCAGAAGACCAGGGCGCGCCTGCCGTTTGCCACCTCAGAGTCACAGTCACAGGGGCAGGGCGCAGTGCAGAAGACCAGGGCGTGCCTGCCGTTTGCCACCTCAGAGTCACAGTCACAGGGGCAGGGCGCAGTGCAGAAGACCAGGGCGCGCCTGCCGTTTGCCACCTCAGAGTCACAGTCACAGGGGCAGGGCGCAGTGCAGAAGACCAGGGCGCGCCTGCCGTTTGCCACCTCAGAGTCACAGTCACAGGGGCAGGGCGCAGTGCAGAAGACCAGGGCGCGCCTGCCGTTTGCCACCTCAGAGTCACAGTCACAGGGGCAGGGCGCAGTGCAGAAGACCAGGGCGCGCCTCCACAAACAAAGAGCACCTCTCACCAAACGCTCCCAGGCTGTTTGTCAGCCCCCTGACTTACCAGGGAGGTAAATCACAGCCTGTCTCACTTTACAAAACGTCCCCTGCAAAAACACAGCATATGGAAACGCACGTCGGGGAGTCTGATATAAATTTCTCCCCATCATGGTGGGGGGGGGTGACTTGACAAAATGGAAGTATCATATTCAAGGACCCGCTAGGCTGCTTGTCAAAAAATGGTGAATCCAGCTGAGGGCGGGAAACGTTTTGTTGAAATAAAGGCCATTTGCCATGACACTGACAGATGAGCGAGGGGCTGAATTTGGTCGGAGATCAGAAGCTAACAGATTAATGTGCCTATATTTTTACCCCGCTCTTCTTAGAGATACAAAAAAAAATGTCTTTGACAAGAAAAGAAGAATGAAGTGCGTGTAGGTCGCGCCCCCGCTGAGCTGAGATTAAATATTAAGGTTACGAAAGTGAACCACTCAAATGTATCAGTCTGTTTGATGTGTCATCGCAGGGCAGAGATACACCCTCATGGAGGCTGTTTGATGTGTCATCGCAGGGCAGAGATCAGAGATACACCCTCATGGAGGCTGTTTGATGTGTCATCGCAGGGCAGAGATACACCCTCATGGAGGCTGTTTGATGTGTCATCGCAGGGCAGAGACACACCCTCATGGAGGCTGTTTGATGTGTCATCGCAGGGCAGAGATACACTCATGGAGGCTGTTTGGTGTGTCATCGCAGGGCAGAGATACACCCTCATGGAGGCTGTTTGCTGTGTCATCGCAGGGCAGAGATACACCCTCATGGAGGCTGTTTGATGTGTCATCGCAGGGGGCAGAGAGACACACCTCATGGAGGCTGTTTGGTGTGGTCATCGCAGGGCAGAGCAGAGATACACCCTCATGGAGGCTGTTTGGTTGTGTCATCGCAGGGAGAGAGATTACACCCTCATGGAGGCTGTTTGGTTTGTGTCATCGCAGGGCAGAGATACACCCTCATGGAGGCTGTTTGGTGTGTCATCGCAGGGCAGAGATACACCCTCATGGAGGCTGTTTGGTGTGTCATTCCAGGGCAGAGATACACCCTCATGGAGGCTGTTTGGTGTGTCATCCCAGGGCAGAGATACACCCTCATGGAGGCTGTTTGGTGTGTCATCGCAGGGCAGAGATACACCCTCATGGAGGCTGTTTGGTGTGTCATCGCAGGGCAGAGATACACCCTCATGGAGGCTGTTTGATGTGTCATCGCAGGGCAGAGATCAGAGATACACCCTCATGGAGGGCCGGGGTTCTGGTTTGACTCCGGGCCAGGACACCATGCCAAAGCATTCAGTACCTGTTACAGATGGACCTGAGGTCAGCTCTGGACCATAGCAACAACCCAGCACAGAAACACATAAACAACCCAGCACATAATCATCGCAACAACACAGGGCAGAATCATAGCAACAACCCAGCACAGAACCACAGCGACAAACCAGCACATAATCACTGCAATGACCCAGGGCAGAATCATAGCCACCACCCAGCACAGAACCACAGCGACAAACCAGCACATAATCACTGCAATGACCCAGGGCAATATCATAGCAACAACCCAGCACAGAACCACAGCGACAAACCAGCACATAATCACTGCAATGACCCAGGGCAGAATCATAGCAACAACCCAGCGCAATCACAACAACAACCCAACTCACAAACACAGAAACAACCCAGGACAGAATCGCAACACTAACCCAGCACTGGACCACAAACAAGAAAAACGCTCTGTGTTGGGCTCTCTCCTCTGTTATAATGACCTACATGCTAAAGGCAGGCTGGGGGTCAGAATTGTTTAATTTTCTTTGGTGGGGGGTGGGGGAGCTGCATCAGTGTGTATGTCAGTGTTGATGCATGTGCAGTTTGCAGGCAGGGGGTCCTGCTTTGATGTCAGTAACAAGATCGTTAACAACCTGCTGGTTGTGGCTCTGCCTTCTCGACCTGGTCGCGGCTAATGATCGCCATGGTCACCATCGTTAATGTTAATGCGGGTCACCCTCGTTAAGCCTCCCTACAGAAGCCACACCTCCACCCCCACCCTTATACCCCTCCCCAAAATAACAGATCATTCAGGATACACAATAAATAATTAATCATAGAAGATGAATAAGTAATAGTGTGATATCTGTGTAAGCTGTCAGTGGCTTCATCTATCACTCTGCTTTTACTAATTAATAGATCAAAGGGATCCCCCCCCAATCCCACCTTGACCCCCCCCCCCCCCATCCCATGTGACGCATAAGGTGTGCATGCTCAGTGAAGCTTAGGGGAATGCAGCCTACGTCAGCGCTGAGGATCCAGGGCGGGAAGGACTCGCACAGAGATGAGGTATGCTGAAAACCGGGTTCTGGATGAGTCACACAGAACCAGCTGGGCCCTGAGATTGGGGGTTCCTGTCCCAGCACTGAGCCCTGAGATTGGGGGTTCCTGTCCCAGCACTGAGCCCTGAGATTGGGGGTTCCTGTCCCAGCACTGAGCCTGAGATTGGGGGTTCCTGTCCCAGCACTGAGCCCTGAGATTGGGGGTTCCTGTCCCAGCACTGAGCCCTGAGATTGGGGGTTCCTGTCCCAGCACTGAGCCCTGAGATTGGGGGTTCCTGTCCCACTGAGCCCTGAGATTGGGGTTCCCGTCCTACTGAGCCCTGAGACCAGTGCTTCCTATCCCAGTGGTTCTGTTACTGCCTATGGCCAGAGGTTCACATTGGCAAGGCAATAACTGACCCAGAAGACAAGCGACAGAGACAGATAAGGTTAGACCAATTAAGTTCATTGGTTAATTGCTTTCTATCAGCAGCTTATGGTCATATATACTCATACATGAAGATATTTATCAAAACATTTTTCCACAGTCCATATATGTATGGCACACTGTGTTAGTGTAGGAAAGCAGGCTGGACCTCTTCCGGTCTGTCCGACAGCTTGTAGCTTGTGAGGCAGGCAGAGGGGCCGGCTCAGACGCTGGAATGGTCTAGACATTTTATGGTGGTGGAGAGAGGTCGGGGGGTTGGCGGGGGGGGGGGGGGGGGTTAGGGAATGACACGAGCCAGCTGAAGAATGCCCAGCCTTTTGGCTCGTTATCTCCTGTGACTGACACAGCCTGCTCCAAAAATATGTCTTCCAATTCTCTTCCTCCCTCTGTCTCTCCCTCTTTTCTCCATTCGGTCCATCCCTCCCTCTCTCCCTCTCTCTTTCTCCTCTCTCTTTCTCCCTCCCTCCCCCTCTCAGGGTGAGTAGAATGTCTCTCTTCAGATCTGGCTTTTTGTAAGAGCAAATTAGTGAGTCCATAGCAAAACATTTTGCTGATGTTCTATAGGGGTGGAGATGGGGTGATGGGGTGATATGATGGCCATATTTGGAGCACAGACTCAGAGGGTCAGGGTGCGTTTCCACCCAGGCAAGTCCACCTGGCGTTTGGAGAGCCGTGTTGCTCTGACTGGAAAGATGGGTAAGTTTCTCTATTTCCATGGTTTTATGTCATTTTACTTTTTATCGCCACATGAACCCAAGGATCAGATGGCTGTTAGCTCCCATGACCCCTTGTGAAGCAGTTCCTTCTCTCCATTTCCACGGTCCTGGTCTGAGCTTCTGCAGGAAGACCACATGCTCTGGACAGCTGGACACTGCATGACTGTCTGACCATGACCTTGGCAGTGATGGCGCCATAATGTGACCATTACATCTTCTACGCTGACAAAATTCTTTACAGTGCAAACTCAGCCATGGTTTTAAACACTGCTACAGGGCTAGGTTTTCATTCATAGAATGCAAAAAAAAAGTACATAAGTTTGTTCTTAAAATGTTCTTTTGGGACAAACGGTCCCTGAAGGACTATCTGAATGCTAATGAGCGCTGCTTTTTGAGACCCTCTTGTGTCCTGTGGGGTTCTGCCTCAGTGTGTGGCCACAGCGCTGCAGAAATCCCATGGTGCATCTCTCCAGACCCCACCATTTACGCGCCTGTGGTGTGCATGACTCAGGCCCTGGGACACGCCACCCTGGGCTTGTTTCGAGTGTTGACACGCTCTAATATGTTGACAAATGCACACCCACCGCTAGCAGTCAACAAGTGGCTAATATACGGCCAGAGACCTGTGCGCCGCTCGCGGGGGAAGGTGGGAGAGTGTCGCCGTGGAGACGGCAGTAAGTGCTTTAGCAGGCAGGTAACAGGGTCGCCGCGCGGCCTGCACTAAGCCACCGCTGCTGAGCCGTAAATCTAGCAGCCCAGCCTTTTCAGCACCGCACACAAGCAAGCAGCCTGAGAGCGGCCACCTGACACGCCTCTGAAATGCACACCAGTGTACACACACACACAAACAAACACTCACACACACAGACACACACACTCACACACACACAGACACTCAGACACTCATACACTCACACACACACACACAACACACACTCAGACACTCATACACTCACACACAAACACACACACACACAGACACTCATACACTCACACACAAACACACACACACACAGACACTCATACACTCACACACAAACCACACACACAACACCACTCAGACACTCATACACTCACACACACACACTCTCAAACACTAGACAATCACACACAACACTCGCACACACGCCGCACACACCAACACAAACACACACACCAAACACACACACACTCAGACACTCACACACCTCACACAACAACCAAACACACACACACCCAACGCACACAAACACACTCAAACACTCACACACACACCCCACAACACACACACCCTTGCACACACTCACACACACACACACAAAACACCCACATACTCAGACACTCACACACACACACACTCACACACACTCACACACCTCACACACACAAACACACCACTCACATACTCACACACACACCTCACCACACTCACACACACACGCACACTCATACACACACAAACACACTCACACATACACACACTCACATTCACACTCACACCACACTCACACATTACACTCACGCACACACACACACACACACACACACACACACACACACACAAACACACACACACACAGCTGAGTCAGAAATTAGTCTCACAGTTATGATGTCATTCTACTGAGCCTGACGAGTAAGTCTGTTCACAATCCAGGTCTTCACAGCCCATAGGGAGTGACCCACACAACATAGAACATAGAAACACCAGGCCAGACAATGGTCCCGGGGCAGAGGGGAGGGCAAGCCAGACTACTCTCTTAGGGTGGGGGGTGGCCGAGCATCTGGGAGTCATCAGGGCTATGAGTACCCAAAAACCTGGACCCCCCCTGCATGGCCGCCCTCCACCCCCACACTGAAGAGTACCTCTCTGTCATCCCCCCACCCCCCACCCCCACAGCCAAAAATCTGTAAATCTGTCCTTCCTCCCCTCCCCACTTCTCTTTACTGGCCCATAATTTTCATGATACTCCAACCCCCCCCTCCCCCCCCATCCAAAGCAAGCAAATTGTCTAACAGCTACAAAAACACACCCGCCTCTCACCCCCGTCCCATGTCTGTTAGCGCTTAGCACGAGGGAACAAGGATGCTCTTTCATGGCAAAGAGGTACTTTATTTAATTTTTTTCCACATTCACTTGAAGTGTACCTAGGCCTGTCACTGGTTTTGGTGGGAGGGCAGTTACCAGCAGAGGCCTGTCAGTGGGCGCCAGATACCCCCCCTTCCCCCCCCAGAAGAGACACACCTGTGGAACTCGTGCTTAGGTGTGCTTCTGGTAAGCCCTGCCCCTCTTTTTTCTTTCCTGTAGTTTTACTGTGAGAGTGAATCCTGATTCTAAATGCCCCTCCCCCAAAATCATACCAGCCATTTAAGGTCAGGTAAAGACATGGCTGACATGACACAGCGTGTAAAAATAAAAGATACTCTCTGTGCTTGGGGGTTTGAGTGAGAGTGGAGGTGTTGTGCACGATCCTCGCTCCTCTCAGTCACCTTCATCGCAAAAGTGTGACGAAGGCTAATTTCCCTCACCCTCCCGTTATTTCAGCTTTGCATCGCCTGCTGGAGTTTTAAAATGCAGCTGCACAGTGACCCGAGCCTGAGAATAGACATGGCATTGACCATGTGAGTATTTCAGCTGCACAAGTTCATCTCCTAACCTCCTCCAGAAACGATTTCTCACATGACCAGACAGAGGTGTTTTTCTCCATATTTTATAGATGTGAAGTTGCTGTCATTTTTTAGTTAAACAGCAAATGAGGGGGCGTTACTTTTTCATCTAGTTCCACAAACATACGTTACCAATCTCTGTTCTATTTGTTCTCTGTATTTCCTCAGGTTAAATCAGGCGGTAGGTTTAGCAGGAGTGAGCCAATCAGGATGAGCTGATAGGACAGACAGCCAATCAGATTAAGCTGAGATGACATACAGAGTTTTTGATCAGACACTCTGTTACTCTGCATGCAGTTAAACAGATTCAGTAGAAAAGACAATAACAACCTTTTTCGCTTTCTCAAGTTGTGCTAATTCACACGTTTTGGAGGAAATGGTGTTGATGAGGTGGTCCCATGCTTCTCTCTGTTTGGGGATGCTGTTTTCTGTGATCTCCACTGTTCAGTATTCACATTTAAATATGGATGCAAACAAGCCTGAAGCATATTTTTTTAAATTGTATCAGAGTAACTGTAAATTCAAATTGATTACAGGTTGTTTACAGTTTTCATGTTGCACTGCTTTATATGCAGATCTTTATTGCAGCTACATTGGCTTAAACAGAGGCCAGGCTATGCTAACCAGGCTAAGAATTCAGCATGATAAAGTCATTCACAAACACAAGCACACAGATCCATACGCAAAGGAAAGGAAACTTACTCTTAACAACACCTAGCAAAGGAAGGTGCCCTTGTTTCATAATGTGTGAGTGAATGTCGTGTGTGTGTGGGTGTGTGTGTGTGTGGTGTGGGTGGTGTGAGAGGGTGAGTGAGATAGAGTGTGTAGGTGTGTGTGTGTGATGTGAGTGAGTGGGTGCGAGTGTGTGTGTTGGTGAGAGTGTGAGTGAAAGTGTGTGTGAGGTGTGTGGGTATTGTGGGTGAGTGACTGTGTGAGTGAGCGAGTGTGTGTGAGTGTGTGTGTGGGGGTGTGTGTGTGGTGAGAGTGTGAGTGAGAGTGTGTGTGAGTGGGGTGTGTATGTGTGTGTGGTGAGTGAGAGCAGTGCCCGTGTGTGTGTGAGAGAGGTGAGTGAGAGTGTGTGTGTGTGTATGTGTGTGTGTGTGTGTGTGTGAGTGGAGAGGGTGTGAGTGTGTGTGTGTCTGTGTTTGTGGTGAGTGACTGTGTGAGTGAGCGAGAGTGTGAGTGTGTGTGAGACCCCCACAAAAAAAAGCTTCAAAATCAATTGGCTATTACCTCACTTAGCACCAGCCTGGCACCTCCTGGGACCGGCCGGGCTGTGTGGGAATGAGAGGTGGGAGAGGGGCAGCCGTGGCCCCCTCAGGAGTACTGGAGCCCAGCACACTCACCCTGCCAGCTGGGGTTAGCGCTGGAGCCCTGCGTACTCACCCTGCCAGCTGGGGTTAGCGCTGGAGCCCTGAATACTCACCCTGCCAGCTGGGGTTAGCGCTGGAGCCCTGAATACTCACCCTGCCAGCTGGGGTTAGCGCTGGAGCCCTGAATACTCACCCTGCCAGCTGGGGTTAGCACTGGAGCCCAGCGCACTCACCCTGCCGGCTGGGGTTAGCGCTGGAGCCCAGCACACTCACCCTGCCAGCTGGGGTTAGTGCTCCATGCTATCGGCCTGTCAGCACACCCCATAATGCACTGAACATGTGTGTGATTGTATAACCGCAGAACACAAGCCTGCGTGCAAATGAATTCAGGTTTAGCCTGAGGAGAGCAAGCTTTCCCTAGCCTCTAATGGGCGGAGCAACAGGGAGGTGTCAATCACAACCTTTCTGTCAGAGCCAGCGTAACAGACTGGGCTTGAGGATAATAGGCCTTATTTACCCAGCATTTACTGATGTGCACATTTACACTTGTTTGCAATAAGTGATATTAATCCATGAAATGTAAATTTAAAGTAAGGATTAAGATTTCAAACAGAATGCATTAATGGAGGAAAGGGTACAATGGATTAATCTTCAGATTATTATGAAATTAATTTCCAAACTAGGTCTCATCCTAAACATTCTTCTAATTAGCTTTTAATTGCCTTGAGAAAAAAATGAGGAAATGTGCATGTGTGTGAATGTTTGATAGATGGAGCCCCATGACTGGTTCAGCTCTGTGCGTTTTTAGATTCATGGAACCTCATCCTCCCATTCATGCTCAACATAAAGCACCTCCTCAGCTGACCGCAGACGCAGCCTTGAATCTGCATCGGCATCGCACTGGTGGAAGGTTTGTGAAACATTGTAGGAATGTTTTGTGCCAGCCGGAGTCTCTGTGACTTCCTGGGTCAGTCTCTGTGACTCAGCACTTCCTGGGTCAGTCTCTGTGACTCAGAACTTCCTGGGTCAGTCTCTGTGACTCAGCACTTCCTGGGTCAGTCTCTGTGACTCAGAACTTTCTGGGTTAGTCTCTGTGAGTCAGCACTTCCTGGGTCAGTCTCTGTGACTCAGAACTTTCTGGGTCAGTCTCTGTGACTCAGAACTTCCTGGGTCAGTCTCTGTGACTCAGTACTTTCTGGGTCAGTCTCTGTGAGTCAGCACTTCCTGGGTCAGTCTCTGTGACTCAGCACTTCCTGGGTCAGTCTCTGTGAGTCAGCACTTCCTGGGTCAGTCTCTGTGACTCAGCACTTCCTGGGTCAGTCCCTGTGACTCAGCACTTCCTTGGTCAGTCCCTGTGACTCAGCACTTCCTGGGTCAGTTAAAGTGGCTGATTACGCAGTTAATCCATGCTGATTGTTGGTTTGATCAGCTGCTCTGCACTGAGACCTTTGAGCATGCCCACTGCGGCTTCTTTATGGTGCTGCTGCTGTGGCTAGGCTTTCCGATTGGGTAAACCGATGTCCAGCACCCAACCAAAACATGTCTCTTTAATTGCGCCTGTCTCTTTAATTGAGTTGCATATGCAGTAATATGCATAATCAACTCAATTAAAACTGACCTTGTGCTTTTCTATTTTAGAATGAAAAGGCTGCATTCCAAAGGATCTGCCTGATTGGACAAATAAAGGTATACTGAGGTAATATGATGCTGTAATGTAAAGGCTGTTCTGACCGATTCGCAGATGACCTTAAAGAGAGTGTTTTTTAATTGCGTTGTCAGGTGATGTTTTCCATTTTGTGGGGAGCTCTCAATAGGGAGTCTAAAGTACCAATAATGTCATTTAGAGCAGAATGAGAATAGAGGATATTTGGAATGCTGGGTTAGACTGTCAGATAACATTATGATGCTTATCACCCATGGCAGATTTATTCCTGTTTTTATATATATTTCACTTTCTCACTGCATATATGAGCATTTTCTGATCTAATTAAGCAGTCTACTCTCTTGTTACGAGAAGCGTGTGAACAGAGCAGAAATGTGAAGTGAATATTCAGCTTGTATCCTCAGAATAAAATGTATTGATGAAATGCTGGAGTCAGACGAAACACACAGATTGTAATGGAATGTGTTAATGCTTTGGGGATCCTTGCATACCGTACCCATGATTTCACATTGTCATTAAGTTGTTTTATTGTGACTTTTGACTCCTTTAAGTTGGGAAAATTGTGAAAGCCTGTGGAAACAAACATGTGGGGTACATGTTTAAGAGAGGTGTGAAGGCCTCGCCCTGCCCTGGGGTTCACTGCTATACAGTTCTGTGATGCTGCTGCAGTTACACTGTCATTTTTAAGCTCTAGATTACATCAGTGGCCATGAAGACACATTTTACATTTTATTATAACACTTTAAATCAAGCAGGGCAGCGTGGGGAGGAGCCGGAGCCGGGTTTTAATAAAAGTGTTCTTACTGTAAGAACATTAAAAATCAGAAGCATAAATTATACATCCACACAAACATATTTGTCGGTCATCAGCGTAAATAATATGATCTCCCAGCACACATCAAATCTGAAAATATGACCTAGCAAAGAAACATGGTCCTTTGCATGAACTTGGTGACAGGAAAAAGTTGAACCATGCATGATACATACTCTTCTTTCAAGCCCAAGGGGGAAAACACCTCCAGGTGAGTTTACGCACTCATAAGGGGGTAAACACCTCCAGGTGAGTTTATGCACTCATAAGGGGGTAAACACCTCCAGGTGAGTTTACGCACTCATAAGGGGGAAAACACCTCCAGGTGAGTTTACGCACTCATAAGGGGGTAAACACCTCCAGGTGAGTTTATGCACTCATAAGGGGGTAAACACCTCCAGGTGAGT
>JAFBMS010000601.1:17500-50000 GCA_019788955.1 Albula glossodonta
TTATTTTTTCTGAGAACACGTTCACACAGGTGAGAATAAGCAAACCTCACTACCTGTGAAATACACCTGGCAGTAAGACGGGAGCTGGCTTTATAAACAGCCTCTGGGTTCCATCATCAGAAGGATTTGTACAGCTTCACAGTCTGATTCTGCACAATTACAAATGAGGGAAAACAAGCAACATATGTCTCTTTGTAAGGGCTGTTTCTATAAGAAAATGGAAGAAAGGAGATCCTTTACAGGCAGGTGTTTATGGATGTTTACTGTGTTTGTGGTGTTTATGGGTGTTTATGGTGTTTATGGTGTTATGGGTGTTTATGGGTGTTTATGGTGTTTATGGTGTTATGGGTGTTTATGGGTGTTTAAGGTGTTTGTGGTGTTTATGGGTGTTTATGGTGTTTATGGGTATTTATGGTGTTTGTGGTGTTTATGGGTGTTTATGGTGTTTATGGGTGTTTATGGCATTTATGGGTGTTTATGGGTGTTCATGATGTTTATGGTGTTTGTGGTGTTTATGGGTGTTTAAGGTGTTTATGGTGTTTATGGGTGTTTATGGTGTTTATGGTGTTTATGGGTGTTTATGGTGTTTATGGTGTTTATGGGTGTTTAAGGTGCTTATGGTGTTTATGGGTGTTTAAGGTGTTTATGGTGTTTATGGGTGTTTATGGTGTTTATGGGTGTTTAAAGTGCTTATGGTGTTTATGGGTGTTTGAGGTGTTTATGGTGTTTATGGGTGTTTATGGTGTTTATGGTGTTTATGGGTGTTTATGGGTAACAGCAGTGATGGTGTAAATGAACCTTGCTAGGGTTGACCTTCAATTAGCTGTCAATTATTGACTTTTTTGAACCAATCAAAAATGTTTTTTCACTCCAAGTTAATTCAGTCATTGGTCCATATTGTTGAGTCACTGATACTGTACGGTAGCCCCTCCCATTTCTCGTTCAATGAAATCTCTCTCCTTCATGAAGTAGTTAACATTATCAAAGGGCGGCTCCAAGCTATTGAGTTTTTTTTTTTGTTTATCCAAGAGCAAAATGTTCTTAAAATGATCCTACAATGATAATGTTGAAAAACGTGAAACTCACAGCCTTATCCCTCTTGTAAAAATATGTTGAAAACCCAGCTCTTCAAGCACCTAAGCAGTCAGGTTGCATCACCTCCAGGCGCTGAGATAAATCCTCCTGCGCTTTGCCCTGGGACTTGCAATTACACACACAAAAGACGATAATCAGATACAAAAACACAAGAAGAAGAAGGACAAGTTGGAAAGTGGAGTAACATGGAATGTGAAGAGGAAAACACAGAGAAACTCATGACGTTGAAAGCCCAGAGCAGTGGCTGGGCTGACAGTGGGAGAGGCAGTGTTTTAGGGAGCAGTCAGGCTGACAGACCTGTCATACGCTGCCTTAATTACCCTGGATTACTTCTTCACTCAGCCAAGCATGCCTTCCCGATTCCCGGCCCTATTCCCAACCCATCCTGGTCCCGGATCACCAAGCCACCGTCACGTCTAGTCAGTCTCGCAGTCACAAACACACACTAACTCTCTCTCCATCTCACTCTCCCTCTCTCTGCTCTTTCAGCTGTTTTAATAGTACTTTTTGTTTGGTATTTTGTTTATCTCCTTCAGTGTTTTTAAAAAAGGGAATTATGGGTGTCTCTTTCTCTCTGTATTCTTCATTCAGATTCAGCTTCTCTTCTGCCTTCCAGTCCCCAGCCTGTCCACCACCCGCGGCACCCCACTTTTTAAAGGCATCAGTGACTTTCGGTAGAATCGCAAATGGAGTTTCAGCTAAAGTGGACATGAGCGCGCGCATGGTGGGGGGGGGGGGGTCTTCATTTACCGCCACATCGCACAATAATTTCCTCTCCATCTCTGGGGCTCAAGGAAGACTGGTCCTCAGTCACACACCTGCCAGGTCAAACAGGAGCCTGGCAGAATAACAGCTTACATTACTGACTGTAAGGGATACGCACAGTGTTCATACACACACAGGGGGCACACTGGCACACTGGCACACTGGCCCCAGTGTTAAGAAGATGAATGAAAAAGGCTATACAAAGTAAACAACACAAGCGATGAGCCATAGTTTATGTTGAACCATATGGGAAAACCACATTCTTTTATTCTAATACAGTTGTTCTAAAAACATTTTTGAAGCATTTTATGCACACAGACACAGATGTTCCGTCTACACTTCATTCTAACTGGGCGGGAAAGCTTTCTGTAACCCAGCAGACCAACCCAGCAGAGTCAAACTACTGCCCTGGCCTCACCAGATGACCCTGGCAGTCAAAGCCTGAATTTTCACAGCTAAAGACTCCATCTTGAGCTCTGAGTCGTCTTTAAAAGATCCCAGAAGAATGTGTTTCTTTTTATTGTTATGCAGCTACATTTTAGATTCTTAATTTCATCTTTCTCTGAGGAATCCACAGGGATATTTTAATCTACACTTTTTGTTATTGAAGAAATTCCTCTTTTCATGGAGGCCTGAAAGTGTTCAGCGAAATCCTCCTCTGACCAAAGGGAACATAAAAGGAGCAAACTTCGGGCAGCGATGGAGCCGTACACTCTTGTGTTCCAACGCAGCGGAGTGAAAAACACGGAGAGTCTAAACTCCACTGGGATTCCTGTGCCAGGCAGGTATTAGTGCGTATGAAAAATGTTCAACACCGGAAGACAAAAATAGCGCAGGAGAGAATCATCAAAGACCTTGTTTTGATGGTTCAAGCAGCACTCTCCCTCTGCTTGTGTTTGCATTATTTTGAGCTATTCTCTCTCTGCATATTTGGTGAGAAACCAAGCAACACCATTTCCCCACAAGGAGAAGCAGCGAGCGAAAAAGAAAAGCTGTAAATGTGGAGCTCTTTGGCATTAGTGCAAACCGCTGTGATTACGACACAAACACCACGCATATGCATCTGCACCACATTATGCAAAACCATATTAATACATCTCCAAATCTAAAATTCAAATCAGCATGATCTTAAAACGTCTCAACAAAGCATGCATAAATTACACAAACATGTCTGTAATTGATAAAATGTAATTATTTCAAATGTGTTTGACCAAAAATTAAATTTCTAATTAGATTTCCACATATATATTTTTGATTACAAAAAGTACAAGCTTGGAATGGCAAGCAAGGAGGTCTGAGTGAGAGTGATAACAGGACATGATGCTTTATGTCAAAATATGAAGTGAAATATCATGATATGAGGCAGTATTTTATGCCATGATATGACGTGCAGTTGCACTCCAAGCATGACACCCTTATCTGGAAGAGCTCACACAGATTTTATAACACACTAATTATTTATGCAGCTTTCTGCAATGCAGATAAACCATATACTCATCTTAGTCTTAACCATTACAATATTCTGCCATCCGACGAGAGGACATGATGCTAATGACAGGATGTGATGCGTTATGTCTGGTTGCATCACAGGATATGATGCGTTGTGTCACAGGATATGATGCGTTGTTATAGGATATGATGCGTTATGTCTGGTTGCGTCACAGGATATGATGTGTTGGGACAGGATGTGATGCGCTGTGTTGTGTAGCTGGTTAGGGAGCATGCGGGCAGTTCTCAGCGGTGGTCGCTGGACGCTCTGCGGCCGCTGAAGCACAGGGCAGCCTGCAGCTCGTCTGGAGCCATCCATCACACACTGGCAGTCAGTCCTGACCCCTGGCCGTAGCCAGGGGCACCTGACCAGACTCATAACACAGCCAGGCCCGCTGGACGTAAACCTCCCCCACAATCCACGGGGGGTCCATGTGCTTATTGGCTATTTCTCTCTCTCTCCTTTCCTCTCTTTCTCTCCATTCTTCTCTTTCCCTCCTCTCATTTCCTCTGTTCTTCATTACCACTCTTTCCCTCTCAATCTCCTTCTCTTTTCTTTCCTTCCTCTCTCTCTCCCTCTCTGTGTCCCTCATTCCACCTCTCTGTTACTCATTCTCTGCCTCCTTTTCTGGCTCTCTCTCTCTTTCTCTCTCTCCCTCTCTCTGTCCCTCATTCCATCTCTCTGTTACTCTGCCTCCCTTTCTCCTCCTTTTCTGGCTCTCCCTCTCTCTCTTCCATTCTATCTCCCCTGGTCATCCTCACCTTCTTTCCCTCTATCTCCCTCCTTCTCCTGCTCCCTCATTTTCTTTCTCTCTACCCCCTCCCTCTCTCTCTCTCCCTCTCTCTCCTGCCTGCTTTCAGCATCTTACAAGTCAATCAATCTGCGGTAGCGTGCTGGTGTCTGACAGCTACATTAATTCTGTGTACACCCCGAGTGCCATACATGCTGAAGTGTTCTTATTCACACTGACCTTCACAAAGAGCCACCGTCTCTCACAAAGCCCGTTGTGGAAGGAGAGAGGAGAGAGAAAGACAGAGAGAGGGAGGAATGAGGGAAGAATGAGAGCGAGAGAGAGCACCAGAGAGAGAGCTGCTGTTGGCAGTTATATGATCATTGTGTGGTGTTTACAGCACATGGAAAAATGAATTATTATATGCAGTGACAATATTTACAGATGTATTTCCTGCCAACAACTGACGGCAGGAGGGCCAAATGTGTTTTGCACTGGGGCTTGGATTGAATAGTGAGAAAGGAAGAAGCAGAGACAGAGAGGGAAAGAAGAGGAAGAAGAGTGAAAAGGCCTTCCTCTGAGCCTCCTCGCTCACCTGCTGTCCTGATATTTTATAAACACGCCGCTCCCCGCCCTGCTCCGTGTGAGGCCAGAGCACAGACACAGCCTTAATAGGGAAAAGCTCCTTGCTCCTCTCCGTCCCGCTCTGGGGGAAGAATGTTTGTGAGAGGTTAACCTGATCGTGTTCCTTCTGCTCCCCTCTCTGATCGTTTTCCTCTCATTCTGCTCCCCTTTCTGATCGTGTTCCTTCTGCTCCCCTCTCTGATCGTTTTCCTCTCATTCCGCTCCCCTTTCTGATCGTGTTCCTTCTGCTCCCCTCTCTGATCGTTTTCCTCTCATTCCGCTCCCCTCTCTGATCGTTTTCCTCTCATTCTGCTCCCCTTTCTGATCGTGTTCCTTCTGCTCCCCTCTCTGATCGTTTTCCTCTCATTCTGCTCCCCTCTCTGATCGTTTTCCTCTCATTCCGCTCCCCTTTCTGATCGTGTTCCTTCTGCTCCCCTCTCTGATCGTTTTCCTCTCATTCTGCTCCCCTCTCTGATCGTTTTCCTCTCATTCTGCTCCCCTCTCTGATCGTTTTCCTCTCATTCCGCTCCCCTTTCTGATCGTGTTCCTTCTGCTCCCCTCTCTGATCGTTTTCCTCTCATTCTGCTCCCCTCTCTGATCGTTTTCCTCTCATTCTGCTCCCCTCTCTGATCGTTTTCCTCTCATTCCGCTCCCCTTTCTGATCGTTTTCCTCTCATTCCGCTCCCCTTTCTGATCGTGTTCCTTCTGCTCCCCTCTCTGATCGTTTTCCTCTCATTCCGCTCCCCTTTCTGATCGTGTTCCTTCTGCTCCCCTCTCTGATCGTTTTCCTCTCATTCTGCTCCCCTTTCTGATCGTGTTCCTTCTGCTCCCCTCTCTGATCGTTTTCCTCTCATTCCGCTCCCCTTTCTGATCGTTTTCCTCTCATTCTGCTCCCCTTTCTGATCGTGTTCCTTCTGCTCCCCTCTCTGATCGTTTTCCTCTCATTCTGCTCCCCTTTCTGATCGTGTTCCTTCTGCTCCCCTCTCTGATCGTTTTCCTCTCATTCCGCTCCCCTCTCTGATCGTTTTCCTCTCATTCTGCTCCCCTCTCTGATCGTTTTCCTCTCATTCCGCTCCCCTTTCTGATCGTGTTCCTTCTGCTCCCCTCTCTGATCGTTTTCCTCTCATTCCGCTCCCCTTTCTGATCGTTTTCCTCTCATTCTGCTCCCCTTTCTGATCGTGTTCCTTCTGCTCCCCTCTCTGATCGTTTTCCTCTCATTCCGCTCCCCTTTCTGATCGTGTTCCTTCTGCTCCCCTCTCTGATCGTTTTCCTCTCATTCTGCGCTCCCCTTTCTGATCGTGTTCCTTCTGCTCCCCTCTCTGATCGTTTTCCTCTCATTCCGCTCCCCTTTCTGATCGTTTTCCTCTCATTCTGCTCCCCTTTCTGATCGTGTTCCTTCTGCTCCCCTCTCTGATCGTTTTCCTCTCATTCTGCTCCCCTCTCTGATCGTTTTCCTCTCATTCTGCTCCCCTCTCTGATCGTTTTCCTCTCATTCCGCTCCCCTTTCTGATCGTTTTCTTCTCATTCCGCTCCCCTTTCTGATCGTGTTCCTTCTGCTCCCCTCTCTGATCGTTTTCCTCTCATTCTGCTCCCCTTTCTGATCGTGTTCCTTCTGCTCCCCTCTCTGATCGTTTTCCTCTCATTCCGCTCCCCTTTCTGATCGTTTTCCTCTCATTCCGCTCCCCTTTCTGATCGTGTTCCTTCTGCTCCCCTCTCTGATCGTTTTCCTCTCATTCTGCTCCCCTCTCTGATCGTTTTCCTCTCATTCTGCTCCCCTCTCTGATCGTTTTCCTCTCATTCCGCTCCCCTTTCTGATCGTTTTCCTCTCATTCCGCTCCCCTTTCTGATCGTGTTCCTTCTGCTCCCCTCTCTGATCGTTTTCCTCTCATTCTGCTCCCCTTTCTGATCGTGTTCCTTCTGCTCCCCTCTCTGATCGTTTTCCTCTCATTCTGCTCCCCTTTCTGATCGTTTTCCTCTCATTCTGCTCCCCTCTCTGATCGTTTTCCTCTCATTCCGCTCCCCTCTCTGATCGTTTTCCTCTCATTCTGCTCCCCTCTCTGATCGTTTTCCTCTCATTCCGCTCCCCTTTCTGATCGTTTTCCTCTCATTCCGCTCCCCTCTCTGATCGTTTTCCTCTCATTCTGCTCCCCTCTCTGATCGTTTTCCTCTCATTCTGCTCCCTTTTCTGATCGTTTTCCTCATTACGAACAATTAATCAGACACTGGGGGCCATTTGTAACACATTTTGACTTAATTTCTTCTGCTGTTTTAATGATTCTGTGTCTGTGTCTCACTGAGTTGGTGTTTCAGTATGTCTATGACTCACTGAGTTGGTGTTTCAGTATGTCTATGACTCACTGACACTGAGTTGGTGTTTCAGTATATCTGTGACTAACTGAATTGGTGTTTTAGTGTGTTTGTGACTCACTTAGTAGTTGTTTTAGTGTGTTTGTGACTCTCTTAATTGGCTTTTCAGTATGTCTGTGACTCACTTAGTTGGTTTTTCAGTATGTCTGTGACTCACTGATTTGGTGATTCAATATGTCTGTGACTTACTGAGTCGGTTGTTTGTGAAACCTCACCATGTGAAGAGTCATTCAGAGAGATAGAACAACAAATATATGCCATCTTCAACACGGGAAACACAAACACTGACACACACTCACACACACTCACATACACGCACACACACATACACACACACTCACATACATGCACACACACACTCACACACACAAAGTCACACACACACATACACATGCATACACCCTGACACACACACACTCACTCCCTCTCTCACACACAGGCACACACACACACATACATTCACTCACACACACACACACTCACACACACTCATGTCAGGAATCTGCTGTGAGACAGGCCGGATGGAGACAGCATCGATTGCTGATGTTGCTTCATTATCCTGTATGTGAGAGAGGGTGTGTGTGTGTGTGTGTGAGAGAGAGAGAGAGAGAGATGGTGTGTGTGTATGTGTGTGAGTGAATGTATGTGTGTATGTGTGTGTGAGTGTGAGTGTGTGTGTGCTGGACTGAGCCATGCTGTTTCTCGCGCTCCATCTTCCTCTGTGTGTATGTGTGTGTGAGTGTGCGTATGCGTGTGTGTGTGTGTGTGTGTGTGTGAGTGTGCGTGTGCGTGTGCGTGTGTGTGTGTGTGAGTGTGCGTATGCGTGTGTGTGTGTGTGTGTATGTGTGAGTGTGCATATGTGTGTGTATGTGTGTGTGTGAGTGTGTATGTGTGAGCGTGTGTGTGCTGGACTGAGCCATGCTGTCTCTCGCGCTCCATCTTCTTCTGTGTGTGTGTGACTGTGTGTGTGTGTGAGTGTGCGTATGTGTGAGCGTGTGTGTGCTGGACTGAGCCATGCTGTCTCTAGCGCTCCATCTCTCTCTGTGACGTGTGCTGCTTTATGAAGTCTCCTTCCTGCAGTTATCATGATCAGTTTCACCCAGCGACCGTTTACAGCCTGACTGACAAGACAAGCCAATTACCTGCAATCAGGAGCCCAAAAAAAGTGAGCGTTTGTTCTTCCCGCTTACAGTATTATGATCGGTATAACAATAACAATTATTATCGCTGCAATCATCCTGGTATTCGTCTCTGAATTAGCGGGGGAAAATCGCTCTGGTCGCATCTCTTATTCACCGCTCGCTCACGGAGTCAATCTCAGGCCCTCAAAGAACTACTGAAGCGTTCGGGCCGCTATCTCTTGTCTTTCAGCAAAGCTTTAGCACCTTCGAGGCTCAGAGGCTCAGCCAATCCTCATCTCCCCTTTGATTCCCCTCTCCTCGCCCTCCCTCCCTCCCTCCCCCTCTCCCCGGCCCTGGCGTAGGTGTAGCTTAGCCAGGCGCTGAATTAGAGAGCAGTCTGGTGATCCTCGTTAGATTCCAGAGCGTTAGAGGCTTGCTGGGCCTTCGGCAGCCCCCGGCTATACACTAAATTAAAGGCCTAATGCGCTAGCCTCCTACAAGCCTGACAACTAATGAAATGGAGAAGCCGGGTCTCTGGAGGCCGGCCGGGCAGATGAAGACGCCTTGGTTGAAGGATGTGGCTCACTGGCTCTCCTCTCTCTCTTTCTTTCCCTTCCTCCCTCCCCCCTCCCTCACTCTTTCTCTATTCCCCCCTCCACTCTCTCTCTCTCTCAATTTCACAATTTTTTCTTTAGCTTTTCTCCTTCAGTCTCAGCTGTCTCTCTCTCCGTCTCCCATTCTCATCTCTCCCTCACTTTCTCCCTCTTCTCTCTCTGTCCATTCCATTTCCTTTCTTCTTTCCGTCTGTTTTTTTCTTGATTTTCAGATTCAAATTCAAATATCTATACTTCCAAAGAACAGGTGCATTCACAGATATAATTGCATAACACACAGTCTAAAAATACATTATCAAAAAATACAGGAGAGAACTAATATAGCAAGCAAAAGATTAATTTACACGATATACATTAATCAATATACCAGAGAATAATTATCTCTGTTCTCTTCTACCCCTCTCCCTCGCCCTCTGTATCTCTCCCTCTCCCTCTGTACTCTGCGGTTGCCCTGATGCCCTTCCACTCTTCTTCTTCCACTGCTGGAATGTCTTTTTATAATCTTTTCGCCTCAAACACTTTCATTGCAACGTAGTGCAGGGAATTGTAACACACACATACACACACACACACAGGTTATGTAAGGTACCAGATTTACAGGTATGCTATGTGTGCGTGTTTGAGTGTTTGCAAGTGCGTACGGTGTGTGTGTTCATGTGCATATATATGTGTGTGTGTGAGTTAGTGTGTGTGTGTGTGTGTGTGTGTGTGTGTGTGTGTGTGTGTGTGTGTGTGTGTGTGTGTGTGTGTGTGTGCGTGTGTGTGTGTGTGTGTGTGTGTGTGTGTGTGTGTGTGTGTGTGTGTGTGTGTGGTCAGTTGCTTGCCCTGCAGAAGGCTCAACCCTCTCCCTATAAATACTCCTCCTGCAATCAAAGCTCATTAGGGGTGTCACACCAGCATCACATCCCCAAACCACACAACCCCCCCCCATTCTAATACCACCACCAGCCTGCCCTGAGGAAAGCAGGTGAGAAATACAGCCATGAAGATGTCCAGCAGCAGCAGAATGGCCTTCCTCTACCGGCCTGCGCTCTTCAGTTAAAAGCCACAGCTAACCAGGCTAACCAGGCTAGCCCCTGCACCCATACCCCCCCATCCAGGGGTCCACAGCCCAGTGACTGCAGGAAGAAGGCACCAGGAGCCTGTGAGTGTTTCACCAGTAAACACCCGGGAGGGGGGGGGTCTGCTTTACCGAGAGCAGTGAATTGCAGTTTCATTTTGTCCCTATTAATTAGTAATTCGCAGAAGAATCTGCTGTTTTTCTCCAGCGCTGTTCTTTAACCAGCCATTCATTAACGACTTAACTGCCCCTCGGTTGGCTGTGTGTGTGTGTGTGTGTGTGTGTGTTTGTGTGTGTGAGAGAGTGGATCTATTTACAGGGATGTGATTTTGTTTGCAGAGTTAAAATGGGTGTATGATAATACTACTACTACTCATAATAATAACAATAATAATAATAATAATAATCCTCTGTAGAAAAACTGTGTAGAAACCACATTACCCCCACGTCTGGTGTTTATCCAGTTTCTCCTAAAATGTAAAGATACCACATACTGCATCTGCGACAGAGACAGCTTTTTATTCAGCGCATTATTTTGAGAATAGCTTCTTGTAAATTTCTTTTTTTTTTGACATAATTCAATCACCAGTCATAGATAAGGGGCACTAAACAACGTTTTTTCCTCAGCAGCTCATTTCTTTTGGTGAATGTTTATAATCACATTCACTTTTCTTTTCCCTTCTTCTCCCCCTCCTCTCTCTCTCTGTCTCTCTCTCCCTCCCTCCCTCTCTCTCCTGTGGTTTAAGGATAATTCACAAGCCCATCTGTAGTAATAAAAAGAAGAATTCAATAAAATCATGGCGCACATAAGCGGCTGACCTGGGGTTAACACCCCTGTACCTGAGGGACCCTCTGTATTAGCGCTGTTTTTTAGCATCACGGAGCATAGCACATGCACATTGAGCATGCAGTGTGTGTGTGTGTGTGTGTGTGTGTGTGTGAGAGAGAGAGAGAGGGTGTGAGTTTGTTTGAGTGTGAGTGTTATTTTTGCATGTAACTGGCCTCAGTCTATTGCGCCCACTGCACTGAGTAACCAAACGGTTACAATCACACTGGTATAACTAACTCTGCAGAGTCTGGAGTCACATCTTACAGAAGACTCTCTCAGACTCTCTGTGGGTCGGCCTCACTCAGAGGACTCTCTCAGACTCTCTGTGACTCTCTGTGGGTCGGCCTCACTCAGAGGACTGTCTGAGTGTGTGTGTGAGAGAGGGTGTGTGTGTGAATATGTGTGTCTGTGTGTTTGAGTGTGTGTGTGAGTATGTCTGTGTGTGAGAAAGGGTGTGTGTGTGTGTGCGTGTGTGAGAGAGTGTGTGTGTGGGTGTGTGTGTGAGCTCCTGCTCAGGGTGTGTGAGGGCTTCAGCCCTGCTCAGCTGGGCTCTCTGTGTTAAGTGGCATTTTCACACATTAGTGACTTTTATAAATGGTGAGCAGGGGTTAGACACTGTGTGCTGTGGGGGGGTTTGTGAGGGTTGGGGGGGGGTACACCACGCTTGAACGATAGCCGTCGGACTCTCGTCTGAGCCACATTTCCGCACTGACCTTTGAGAGCGAAGCGCTCGTGGCCTTGTGGGTACCCAGAAGGCAGTGGGGTTTGCGCTGGGCTGGTCATGGGGATTGGGGGGGAGGTGGGGGGGCGCTGGCTTTGACATTCACAGGGAAACAGGCAGATAGAGACAGACACCGTGCTCCGACGCATCGCGTTCCTGCATGCATGAGCTTCCCCCCACCCCCCACCCCCCTGCCCGTGCGAACCCTGACCTTTCACTGCAGCGAGCCTGGGTCACAGCCGCCGTTCCGCCTTTGTATTCATTGAGCCGTGCACCTCATCTCAAGCAAGGCCTCGCCCCTGGAGATGCGTGGGGTTGTGGGGGGGTGGGGACGTTCCCGCACACGAGGCCGCCGTGTCTGTCTCACTCTCAGGATTGCAGCATGAGGTTAATCTCCATGGTGAAGTTTGATGGACGAGGCTGCCCCCCCCCCCCACCATGTGTTTGTGGGCACGGCCTCGTTCCCCCCCACAGAGACAATACCTCCACTATGCTCCCCTCCCTGCGAGACAGAGCCTGCCGGATTCACCATTTAATTGCTACTCAGGTAAGCACAAAAAAATCTACCAAATTAGCCTCTGTGTCTCAATCCCGCTGCTTTGATTGATTTCACCCTGAAAGGGGGGATGAGGGAAACCCCACACAAGCGTGTCATTGTTTGGCAGAACGTCCTGATCCACAGAGACTCACCGCCTCACTCCCAGCTCATTCACACAGCTGGGTATTTACTCAAGCAGCTCAGCTGAAGTACCTTTGCTCCAGGGCACAGTAGAGGTGCCACACCTGAGAATAAAACCTGCAACACCCAAAGTTACAAAGCCAAGTTGGAAAGCAGAAGTGGGATACAATTGTTTAGGCAGGTCATCTCACCGCCGTGGAGCCAGAGCAGAGAACGGGCGAGAGCGCGCTCTGCGAGATCCTGCAGGAGAAGAGCAGCATGTAAAATATCAGTGTGCTCTCCTTCACTGCAGAGCAAGCTGGAGCAGGCCGTTTAAACTTAGCGAAAGCTTGTTTTCCTAGCGCTTCGCACCCGGCTGTTCGCACAGAGCCGTCGATGGACGAGCGCTCGTCCATGCGGAGCTCTCCTCGGACCTCGCCGTGTCCGCCACGCTTCCTGGTCACCCGAGGTATTGACCTGAAACCCGATCGCAGCCAATGGGCTAATTACAGGATCCGCCTCTGAGTCGCACTGGGGGGAATGGACTCGCTCGTTAGGAGTGGCTGCATCACGGAGGGGGGGGGTGGGGGGGGCTGGGAGGGGATTGATTCAAATGCACGCTTGGGTGCATTTCTCTGCCCGGTCCAAGTGAGAGGACGTAGCTCAGTGAGTACACACAGCTAACAGCAGCGCTGCAGCTCAGGGGTCCAGGCTGCTGGTCCCTCCCTGTCCCCCACAGAAGCCCCCCGCAGAGCCCTGCTCCTCAGGTGGGTGGCCCCGGGCCACACCTGCCTGCTTTTGGGTTTGCTGTAATTACTTTGGTCATAACTGATCGATTTAAGCAGTTAAAGGTCAGTTTGACTGATCAGAATGTTTGTCAGCTGAATGCCAAACCCCCCATCTCTCAAACAGTGTTGCATAATGACCCTAATCTGAAGATAACATTTCTGTATTTTGGATGTCAATTTCCTGACTTCCACCTAAAACGATTTCCCATCATTGCAAATATTACAGTCGTGACACAGCTATCCTGTTCATGAAAGTTAATGAGCAAATTATTTACTTCTAAACAGCGCTGTGTTTATAAGTGCTTATATAAACGTTTATAAATGCTTTATTAGCAGTTATAACATCATGTGCTGAGGTATTGCTATTATTGGACTTATCAAGAAATGTAGCTAAAATATCACAGATCATATGAATCATTGGGCTAATTACATAATTTAGAGTAGAAGTCCGTTGTAAATTCAGACAGAGATATTACCCTGCCTGCCAACCCCTGAACTGCGGTCATGCGGAACAGAGAAACTATGAATCAGGAACCACACTGAACCGTGAACCGCAAACCAAAACAGCTGTGAAGCTGGAAGGGGTCCCGTTGCTGTTTCCATGACAATTACGTCCTCAGTACCACTCGAGCACACCTGGAAGAGCTGCCAATCAGAGGGGATTTCAGGGGGATCGAATTTCTTTGACAAGATGGCGGAAAATTTGGGACCGGAGAAAGGTAAATGCTCATTGTGGGAGAAATTCCTGAACTCAAGATGCAGCAAGTAACATTCTGTCTGGACCATCTCTGAGAAAAAACGCATTCTCACAACTGGCATGAAGTGTGAAATTGCTTACTGTGTATTACCTGGCTTTTTTCTAGTAGCAGTACGCTATTCCCCTTTTTCTGAGAAAATGTGAGACCATCACATTACGCCACATTGCAGACATTGAACAGACCCTGCTATTCAAAATGACTCACAGTGTGAGAGAATGTAGGCGCAAACACAAGAGAGGAACAGCGACACAGATCAATGAACGAATGAATCAACTGATCAAACTTATTTGTGTATCTCATATGTCGTGTATCATATATTTGTGTGTCACAATACATTTTAAAACCACCTCCACAACCATAATAGCTACACCTCCATAGACAATGCCAATGTTTCTAGAACACAGGGGAAGATTTAGGTTAGATTCCCTTCGGGCTGTGAGACAATGCTATGCTATGCTATGCTATTCTAGCAGAAATGCTGTTCTGCTAACACACATTCTGCACACTTCAGAAAGTCACAGAAAAACATTTAGAGAAAATTAAACCCAAGACATAATACAGGAAACTGGAAAAATGCTTGTTTGGACCATCTACTGTAAGGTTCTGAGAAAGTTCCCCAGACCAACAAATTATTAGTGGGGGGTTCCCAGCAATTAATAAAGACACATCAGGAACCGAGACAACAGATTCTCAGGAAAAACATCAAACAAAAGCGTGCTGCATTCATAAGAACAGGGCAGAATTACTACTGACTCCTGCAGTCAGCCCGTACAAAGCAGAGACCTGCAGAGGGGCCCTCCAGGTAACAGCGGGGTTTAAGGTATTAGCAGGATAATCCTGGGGAATACAGCCCCGCCCTGGAGGGCAGGTTCCCTAGGGAAGCGCTGTCTCTGTTTACCAAGCCTCCCGACCCGCCCGCGGCCGACACTTTCCACAGAAACCCGCATAATTACCGCGCAAACTCGGCATGCCAACGCACTGCTGGAGGACTAATTCTGCGACTATACGAGAAGCATTTACATTATTGATAATTAGCGCGCAGATAAAACCGCCTGCACTGGAGAAAGCAATTTGGGAATTTTAAGCCGTTTGTTTTATCTCAGGTATTAACCCCAATTTACACCTACGCATAATATAATCGTTTGCAAGTCGTTTGCATTTCCCCCCTCCCCCAAAACCCCCACCCACCCGCCTGCCCCCCCCCCCCCTTACTCCCCCTCTTCAAATCTGCATCAGTTTTAATCCCCGGAAACTAATTAAGACTTACGCAGTTATCACTCCGGCCCGTTCACTCTTATGTTTTTTTTTGGATGAGCCAAATCCATGAATAATAGAGAGAGTGAAGACACGGCGCTCTGTTCCCTTTACACGGGTTTCTGTATGTCCATATGAACACAGCAAACACCGCGACTCTGAATGATCATTGGCCCTCCGACGCCCTACACCACCCCCCCACGTTGGGCCTCTGTAGACCCCCCCAGTCCTCTGTAGACCCCCTCCACTCAACACTGGCCCACTGTAGAACCCCCCCCCCCACCAATGCCAGCCCTCTGTAGACCCCCCCCCCCCCCGGCTCTTCTTGTGGTCAGGACCCTGAAAATGCTTTGCATTCTTCCCACCCAACTGGCCGGTGCGGAAGGAAAACAGGAGGAGAAAACAGAGAGATGAATGGAGGGAGGGAGTGGCTGGCCGGTGCGGAAGGAAAACAGGAGGAGAAAACAGAGAGATGAATGGAGGGAGGGAGTGGCAGAGGAAAATTGGGGTGTGGATTTTTGGAGTGCTCAGCAATCCACCTCACATTTGCTTTCCCATGAGCCTTTGTGGGGTACCATTTTGGGGTTCCCCACTACCAGCACGAGGTGGTCCATCTCTCCCCTATATGCATTTTTCTGTCCCTCAAATATTCAGTCCTATACGTCGACATATGCCATGTATTGCTTCTGACAGAGCTAAGAAAACATGTTACCTCAGTATAGCAGAGGATTATGGGTAAATTCACATTTTATTGTGAGATTACATGGTGAAAATGTTACCCCAAATGTTCTTACAAGATGTCACTGTTCCCGACATGTTGGTGCTTTTGGAGTGTGTTTACCTTCAGCTGCACCACTGTTCACATCCCCTGACCTCATTCATTCCATCAAGGTTTCACGGAAAAAGAAAGCACATTTGCTGTGCACTTACTTCACTTACTTGCTTTTACTTCACTGCTGAAGCTACAACGCTGCTGTTCTGCGAAAGTGACATTTTTTTTTTTCACTTATTTTGCATCTTGCCAAAAAGGTCAGTTGCAGCCGTAACCTTATTCCACCCTGTTTGTTTACAATAAAGGTTAAAAAATATTTGTGTTCTAACAGACAGGACATGACAACATAATATTCCCTCAGGATGTCACAGCAAACATAACAAGCAAGAGGAAAGCAAACGTGCTCTTTGGAATGTTTTCTTTAATGATAAATGTAACTTTAGAAACTGAAGTTTATTTAGATTGAATCAAATAGGTTTTTAGAGGGACTAAGTGTGTGCGATTGAATCTCACCTAAAGAAATTCTGATAATTATCTGACTCTAGTCTGATACCCCCCCCCCACCTGTCTGCCCTGGATAAGCATTCTCTCTTTCCACTCCTCGTGTTTCAGCCTCAGGTCTCCCAGATCTCCAGGCGTCCGCCTCCTTCTCTTTCACCGAGCGCATCGTAACGCACCGCTGACTCTTTCACCCGTCTGCGTTTGTCAGAATGCACCTTCCACAAATCCAGCAACGAGAGAGAGGGAGTGAGAGAGAGAGAGAGAGAGAGAGAGGGAGAGACAGAGGCAAGGAGAAAAAGAGAGAGACAAAGAATGATTAAAAATGCACTGAAACACTACATCTCATTCATGAGGAGGAGCTGTAAACATTTAGAGAATCAGACAGGTGGTGCTACTCTATCTGCAGGCCTCTCTCTACGCTGCAGAGTGATTTGCAGGCCTCTCTCTCTATGCTGCAGAGTGATTTGCAGGCCTCTCTCTACGCTGCAGAGTGATTTGCAGGCCTCTCTCTCTACGCTGCAGAGTGATTTGCAGGCCTCTCTCTACGCTGCAGAGTGATTTGCAGGCCTCTCTCTACGCTGCAGAGTGATTTGCAGGCCTCTCTCTCTACGCTGCAGAGTGATTTGCAGGCCTCTCTCTCTATGCTGCAGAGTGATTTGCAGGCCTCTCTCTACGCTGCAGAGTGATTTGCAGGCCTCTCTCTACGCTGCAGAGTGATTTGCAGGCCTCTCTCTACGCTGCAGAGTGATTTGCAGGCCTCTCTCTACTCTGCAGAGTGATTTGCAGGCCTCTCTCTCTACGCTGCAGAGTGATTTGCAGGCCTCTCTCTATGCTGCAGAGTGATTTGCAGGCCTCTCTCTCTACGCTGCAGAGTGATTTGCAGGCCTCTCTCTACGCTGCAGAGTGATTTGCAGGCCTCTCTCTACTCTGCAGAGTGATTTGCAGGCCTCTCTCTCTACGCTGCAGAGTGATTTGCAGGCCTCTCTCTATGCTGCAGAGTGATTTGCAGGCCTCTCTCTCTACGCTGCAGAGTGATTTGCAGGCCTCTCTCTCTACGCTGCAGAGTGATTTGCAGGCCTCTCTCTACGCTGCAGAGTGATTTGCAGGCCTCTCTCTACGCTGCAGAGTGATTTGCAGGCCTCTCTCTCTACACTGCAGAGTGATTTGCAGGCCTCTCTCTACTCTGCAGAGTGATTTGCAGGCCTCTCTCTCTACGCTGCAGAGTGATTTGCAGGCCTCTCTCTACACTGCAGAGTGATTTGCAGGCCTCTCTCTCTACGCTGCAGAGTGATTTGCAGGCCTCTCTCTACGCTGCAGAGTGATTTGCAGGCCTCTCTCTACGCTGCAGAGTGATTTGCAGGCCTCTCTCTATGCTGCAGAGTGGTTTGCAGGCCTCTCTCTACGCTGCAGAGTGATTTGCAGGCCTCTCTCTCTACGCTGCAGAGTGATTTGCAGGCCTCTCTCTCTATGCTGCAGAGTGATTTGCAGGCCTCTCTCTCTACGCTGCAGAGTGATTTGCAGGCCTCTCTCTCTACGCTGCAGAGTGATTTGCAGGCCTCTCTCTACGCTGCAGAGTGATTTGCAGGCCTCTCTCTACGCTGCAGAGTGATTTGCAGGCCTCTCTCTACACTGCAGAGTGATTTGCAGGCCTCTCTCTATGCTGCAGAGTGATTTGCAGGCCTCTCTCTATGCTGCAGAGTGATTTGCAGGCCTCTCTCTCTACGCTGCAGAGTGATTTGCAGGCCTCTCTCTCTACGCTGCAGAGTGATTTGCAGGCCTCTCTCTATGCTGCAGAGTGATTTGCAGGCCTCTCTCTACGCTGCAGAGTGATTTGCAGGCCTCTCTCTCTACTCTGCAGAGTGATTTGCAGGCCTCTCTCTACTCTGCAGAGTGATTTGCAGGCCTCTCTCTCTACGCTGCAGAGTGATTTGCAGGCCTCTCTCTACACTGCAGAGTGATTTGCAGGCCTCTCTCTCTACGCTGCAGAGTGATTTGCAGGCCTCTCTCTACGCTGCAGAGTGATTTGCAGGCCTCTCTCTACGCTGCAGAGTGATTTGCAGGCCTCTCTCTATGCTGCAGAGTGGTTTGCAGGCCTCTCTCTACGCTGCAGAGTGATTTGCAGGCCTCTCTCTCTACGCTGCAGAGTGATTTGCAGGCCTCTCTCTCTATGCTGCAGAGTGATTTGCAGGCCTCTCTCTCTACGCTGCAGAGTGAGTTGCAGGCCTCTCTCTCTACGCTGCAGAGTGATTTGCAGGCCTCTCTCTCTACGCTGCAGAGTGATTTGCAGGCCTCTCTCTACGCTGCAGAGTGATTTGCAGGCCTCTCTCTACACTGCAGAGTGATTTGCAGGCCTCTCTCTATGCTGCAGAGTGATTTGCAGGCCTCTCTCTACGCTGCAGAGTGATTTGCAGGCGTCTCTCTCTACGCTGCAGAGTGATTTGCAGGCCTCTCTCTCTATGCTGCAGAGTGATTTGCAGGCCTCTCTCTCTACGCTGCAGAGTGATTTGCAGGCCTCTCTCTCTATGCTGCAGAGTGATTTGCAGGCCTCTCTCTCTACGCTGCAGAGTGATTTGCAGGCCTCTCTCTACTCTGCAGAGTGATTTGCAGGCCTCTCTCTCTACGCTGCAGAGTGATTTGCAGGCCTCTCTCTCTATGCTGCAGAGTGATTTGCAGGCCTCTCTCTCTACGCTGCAGAGTGATTTGCAGGCCTCTCTCTCTACGCTGCAGAGTGATTTGCAGGCCTCTCTCTCTATGCTGCAGAGTGATTTGCAGGCCTCTCTCTCTACGCTGCAGAGTGATTTGCAGGCCTCTCTCTCTACGCTGCAGAGTGATTTGCAGGCCTCTCTCTCTACGCTGCAGAATGATTTGCAGGCCTCTCTCTACGCTGCAGAGTGATTTGCAGGCCTCTCTCTCTACGCTGCAGAGTGATTTGCAGGCCTCTCTCTCTACGCTGCAGAGTGATTTGCTGGCCTCTCTCTCTACGCTGCAGAGTGATTTGCAGGCCTCTCTCTCTATGCTGCAGAGTGATTTGCAGGCCTTATGCCTTTACGTTTGACTGTGCATGAAAGTTACAAGAAAGAAATTACATTAAATTAGAGCCATTTAGCAGGCAACTCACAATGCAAGGGCAAGAACACCAGGGTCAAAGTGCAACAGTGCCCTGGAGGGGTGAATATGTTCCCATTATGTATAACATCAACAAGTAAAAAAACATTAAGTAAAATATTATGTAACATATTATAAGCTAATATGTTTAACATCTCCACAGGAAATCTTTGGATCTCTGTGGATTAATGACACTTTCAAATATCACTGAGGCATTGGCTTTTTAGAGTGGCCTGGAGTGAGAGAGGGAAGGATGGAGAGAGGGATGAGGAAAGAAAGGGGGAGATAGAGAGGGAAAGGGAGAGGCATTGGTGGCTTAGAGACTGAAGTTAAATGGCTCAGAGAGAGAGGGAGAGAGAGAGCGTTTGTCCAATATGGGTAAATGGGTTTGTGTTAGATATGCGTTGTTATGGCCTTTATACACTGTTCCTTGTATTTTATGCTTTAGCAACACAAGATTATCCTGTCTTTCCAATAAAGCACATTTATGTTGAATTTAAGAGGGAGAGGGAGGTGGAGTAATGGAACATTAATTTACCCAGAATGCACTTCACCTCTAGCCCTGTCCCACAGTCCTGCGGGTGTGTGGGGGGGGGGGGGGGGGGTGGGGTGTTAGTAATTCACACCTCTCCCTCTTCCCAGTCTCCTCTCTTTCCATCTCTCGCTCTCTCCGACCTATGCAAATACCCAGGGGGCCCTGGGCGGCCCACGCTTGGCTTGAGCCAAATTGGTCTGTGGTTATTTAATGATACGGGCTGCGGACCGCGAGATCCTGCCCTGTGGATCCAGCCTTCTCTCTCTCTCTGTCGCTCTCCCCACTGCCTCGGCCCGGGACACGGAACCGGAGGCACGTACGGGGGGCTGTGGGGGCAGTTTTGGGGTGGGGGGGAATTACAGAAGCAGCCGGGATGAATAATTCAGCTCCAGTGGACTGCTCATTGATTAATTAATCATTAATCAGCACTACCGCAAATGAGGACCAACGTAAACAGGAAGTGTGTGAGTGCCACTGCTGAGCGTCTGTGTGTCTTTGCAGAAACAACTCTTTGCTGAGGAGATGGGTCAGATATGGCCCTTACAACTGAGAATAGCGTAAAGGCTAGGGAAGTACTAGCTCAAGGGCTGACCAATCACATCTGTGGTAGGGCTCACATGGCTTCAGTGAGTGCATGCTGGGTGTTTTTCATTGGGTGTCACTGATCCATCATTAGGTCATGTGTAAATAAAACACAGGATTTATTCCAGTTCATAAAAACCAAACTTTTAGGCCTAGAAATACCAGCATGACAAATCCTAATCTACAAACATTTTCTCTTGACCTCAAACATACAGTATCCATGCATGCATATGTTTGCATACTCTCTTAGACACACATACTGTATGTGCAGGTGCACACACACATACAGACAGAAAGACACAACACACTTGTATGGATGCATATTGCATGCATGTAACTTGAGAAAATTCTCTCAGATATGAATGCAAACACACACACATAAAAGTGAAGACACACACAAACACACACACACACAGACTCATATAGAAATGAAAGAGGGGAAGAATAATGCTGACACCGAGGAGGAGACAATTATTTCACATGAGGAGGGAGAGGAGGGAGAGTGGAGGAGGACACAGAGAGAGGCCTCATTCCAGGACGGGAATGCTGGGAATAGTTGGATATCAGCCGGCTCTTTCCACAGAGCAGGGGGCGATCCCGGAGGGGGGCGGGAGGGACGGTGTCAGGCACGGCAGTCTGCTCTGCTCCCCCCCACTCTGATCAGGGCTGGGGAGGGCCCTGGGTTTCACAACAGCCTCGGCTCTTCATTATTTAATCAGACCCATCATTTCTGCCATCTGACGTCTCAGCTACTCTTCCTGATCAGCTCATGGATGGCAATGGAAGACTGATCCTTCGTCCTTGCTTGAGACTTTTTTCTGTGATCTGCATGGTACACCATTACAAACCCATTCCAGCCAAACATACTTTTACTGCGGTGATGTAGGAGTTCACAGAAATTGTTGGAAAAGTAGCACCTTATTTTCTCAGTAATATTAGCTGTTGCTCTTTCATTAGTTACCTGAGGCAGTGAATACACCCCAGATCCAGCTACCTGAATGCAGCATAGTTACCACAAGTAGAACGCAATGACTATCATCATACTAACCATCATAATAGGTATTCATATGACATGTCTCAACAATCATAACTTCAGTTATAGAGGTAGGTGCTGAGTGTTTTAACCCTGCTGCGCAGCTGCAGCTGTGACAGGGGGCTGTGGTCCTGTTGCTTTCCCCACCCGGGGCCTGCAGAAGGCCGGAGCCAGGGAGTCAGAGTACTGCGGTCTCCCCCTGACCTGCCCTCCACCCTGGGGTACCCCGCCCCAGAGCAGGGGGCCCACAGCCCATCACATCCCCTTCAATTACTGACATCCTGAGGCCTTTGAAGGAAGGAAAAAAGCCGGAGCGAGGGATAGCAGAGGTCATTCTGCAGATGGGAGGAGAGGAGAGGGGAGGAGAGCAGAGTGGGGGAAGTGGCAGAGGAAGGAGAAAAGGAAAAAGGGAAAAAAGAGAAGAGGGAGAGAGAAAGAGAGAAAGCTATTTGTGGCATTGATGCCTACACCCTTCCCCTCCCCCAGCCCTTCCCCCCTGACAGAACCCTAATCAGGAGCAACTGTTTCAACAACAAAGAGAAAGAGAAAGAGTTAGAGAGAGGGAGACAGAGAGAGAATGACAGAGGGAGGGGTAAGGAAGAGAGAGAGCGGGGTAAGGAAGAGAAAGAAGAAGGAAAGAAAGAATAGAGAAAGGGACAGAGACAGAAACAGTGAGAGGGAGAGAGAAATACAGAGAGCTGGTTAAAAATGGCGCTCTGATTTGAAAAAAGATTGAAAAAAGAAAACAGAACCTTTGCCTGCCCTTCTGAAAAAGCCGGTTTGGGTCAGTTTAAACCTGTTCATTCCGCAACTCTTTCCAGAAGGTTGTGGGGGCTGAATTTTCAGGTCCGTTTTCTCCAGTTTCTCCACACTGCCTTTCAGGCCCCTTAGCTGGGAACAGATCCCAGCATGCACTGGGGGAATGAGCTTTCCTAGTGTGTCCTTCATCACTACCGCAAAGTCCGTCAGAGCCATCTCCAATGATCTGAGAATTCACATCTAGATCATCCTGAGAATGGCTCATGATGGAGACGATGATGATGAAAAAGATTATTATTATTATTATTATTATTGTTGTTGTTGTTGTTGTTTTTGTTGTTGTTGTTGTCCTTATTGTATTTGGGACACAGCCTGTTTCTCAGTGTTAGCAGCAGTAATTAGGGTCAGTCACAGAAACCTCAGTGACTCTGACTGCAGATTTACAGCCAAATCCCTGTGGGCCATAAACTCTGTAAAACACATTGCTAATATTTTATTTATTATATTTATTTACCCTTTGTTTATCCAGGCAGACTCCCACTGAAATTAAAAACTCTTCTACAAGGGGCACCCAACATAAAACAAATTTGACATAACCAGTCAATGATAAAAATGACATAGAAGTGAAAATGACAGAGAAATGCTGGCAGCTGTGGAAAGGGCCGTCGTCCGGCTGTCCAGCAACGCTGCGCTGCGCTTCACTTCCCGGCCCTCGTCTCCAATAACACATTGCCTCCACTTCCTCAGCGAACGAAAAAAAAGAGTATCTCCTTGCTTTGCCGAGGTTATCTTATTCCCTGCTGCAGGACGATCGGAAACGCAACGCGAGCCAAAATCCTTCCAGCCAGGATAGGCCGCCCCGAGACCCTGCGGAGGACCACCCATTTCCCTCCTCACCAGCCGCCAATGTCCTCTGAGTCCAACAGGATCAGAGCCGCTGTCTGCTCCATCCTGCCGTCTGACAGCACGGCCCGGCTCCGTCTCTTTACACTGCGGCCGCCATGGGAAACTTTCCTCCTCTAAACAGGAGGGGATCAGGCCTGGTTCCCAGGCAAACCGCTCCATTCCCAGAGTACAGCGCAAGCGTCTGGGTAAAAACGCTCACAGTTTCCTGGTGGACATCCCGTTGTGAGTGTTATTTGCCTGTAACTTTTTACTGAACTTGTTTTGGAACAGTAAAATGCTCTGAGGCTGTTTTGGAGAATGTTCACATGAAATTATTTCCCAACCAGCAAGGAATCTAACTGGAAATCAGCCCTCCGTTTTGTGCTAGGTGAGCCGTACCTTAGATCAGTGGGGTTCTTAATCACATTTACAGAACCTAAAGATGTCCCCTAAACCCAGGCCCAAATCAGCCCCTCCTAGCTCAGTGTGCAGTGTTGGGAGAGATGAATCACACCCTACTACCATCTCCCCAACAACACAGAGTCTGCACAGCACTGCAACAGCTAGGAGAACGCTGCAGTTGAGTGTCCCTCTTACACTTGAACTACTCTGCGGATTCAGTCCTTTCAGAGAACATCCCATCTCTTACTATAATCTCTGTAAGCTTAGCGCGATGTTGAATATGATTGTATATGTGTATGTTTTAATTGCCTATGCATTTTTTGTATGAGCCCAAAGGCATGCAAAACTCATCTGTGAAATACGGCAGCAAAGTGAGTCAGAATCTGAATCTGAATCTGAATCTCGCATGAGTCGGTGTCAGAGTGAGTCAGAGACTGAATCTGAATCTCGGATCAGAGTGAGTCAGAGTTAGAGTGAGTCAGAAACTGAATATCAGAATTGACTTTCTTCACTGAGGCACACGTCCACATGGTGGAAATAAAAGCAGAGCGTAGCACAGACTTGTTTGTCATTCAGAGTTTCTTTTCTGTGGCCTACCTGGTTTATTTTTTAATGCCTTGCTTTCTGTCATATGACACTGTGCTGAGAAACATTATGGCACAAGGAACTGGATGTGAACCAGGTGTCTGGACCTTTCATCACTGTGAAGCAGGTGTGCACAGGCCCAGGCTTGCAGGTTTAGCGCTCTGTGGAGGGGGGGGGGTTGTGTTTTCCCTTCAATCAGCAGACAATTTACACCTTGGAAACGAGGTGAGGGGCTTCTGCAGCCAATCAGTGGCATGACTTAAGCACTTTAGTCACACATGAAAACCCAGCAGACGCTGCCACCCTCCAACCCTGGAGGTGCACTGCCCCTTTCTGAAAGCGACAGAGCAGTGACTGACCCCTGCCTGACCCCTTCCTAACTGGAGGAGACTGAGCTCAACTCAGTCTGAGCCGCTGGTCTGTGAGTGTGCTGCTGTACAATCCACACAGGAACATGGTACTCCTGAAGAAGGAGGCAGGGCAGTGACCCATGTAATGTGACCCAAGAAAATGTCATCCATTAAAAGTGTACTGTACAGAAACATTGACCAGGAAGTGTTTGATTTGCTGGAAAGATTTGATTTAATCACTGTTTTTTTAAAGAGTAGAACTATGCAGCAGTGATAATTATGCACAATTTAGTGCTGCCAAGTTTAACTGCCAAGTTTGAGTAAGGTAGCAGTAATCAGCAAAGACAGGCCATCAGTCAGAAAGCCAATGAGCGGAGGCACTTTTCTTTTGTTCCCTTCAACATTCCCTGTTTCTGTACTCCCAACTTACTTATTCATCAGGGACAATGTGCAACTAAAAATATAATCACACAGCAATAATGTGATAAGTTTCAGCAAGGTTAGCCTGTACGGATGTTACTGTATAATGCTAACATATCACAGGACTACCAATGTAGCATGGAAGACACACAAATAGATTCACAAACACACACATACACACACACGCACACTCACTCACTCATTCACTCACTCACTCACTCACTCACACACACACACTCACTCACTCACTCACTCACTCACACACACACACACACACACACACTCACTCACTCACTCACACACACACACACACACGCACTCACTCCCTCACTCACTCACTCACTCACTCACTCACTCACTCACTCACACACACACACACACACACACACACACACTCACTCACTCACTCACTCACTCACTCACTCACTCACTCTCACACACTCTCTCTCACTCACACACTCACTCACTCACTCACTCACACACACACACACACACACACTCACTCACTCACTCTCATACATTCTCTCTCACTCACTCACTCACTCACTCACACACACACACACACACACACTCACTCACTCACTCACTCACTCACTCTCACACACTCTCTCTCACTCACTCACTCACTCACACACACACACACACACACACTCACTCACTCACTCACTCACTCTCATACATTCTCTCTCTCACTCACTCCCTCACTCTCACACACACTCACACACACACACACACACACCCACTCACACACTCACTCTCATACATTCTCTCCACTCACTCACTCACTCACTCACTCACTCACTCACACACACACACACACACACACACACTCACTCACTCACTCACTCACTCTCATACATTCTCTCACTCACTCACTCACTCACTCACTCACACACACACACACACACACACACACTAACTCACTCACTCACTCACTCACTCACTCTCATACATTCTCTCTCACTCACTCACTCACTCACTCACTCACTCACTCACACACACACACTCACTCACTCACTCACTCACTCACTCACTCACTCACTCACTCTCATACATTCTCTCTCACTCACTCACTCACTCACTCACTCACTCACTCACTCTCATACATTCTCTCACTCACTCACTCACTCACTCACTCACTCTCATACATTCTCTCTCACTCACTCACTCACACACACACACACACACACACACACACACCTAATGCTCTTAAACACACAGCCTCACCTCTGCTCTGCTGTGAGACCAGCTGGGCGGTGAGGAGGGAGAGAGGTTGATGGAAAGTTGACTTTTGCCCGGACTGGACTGGACCCAAGCCCAGACGTACAAGCTAAAGACTCTTGGCTGTCCAAACATTCCTGGAGCTTAAGGCGAGCTTGGATAAATGTGTCCAGTGAGTCCGGTTTCCTGCACTTTTTAACATCAACATTTAACACAGGAACATTGCATGAAAACCTTTGGACATGTTAAGCTTTTTTAATTCCAGTTAGAGAAGTGAAGAATATGAATTATGGATGATTGTTCATTATAATTTCTGTCATGATTTTAGGAATGTTAAATAAACCTGTCATTTCTGAACCTTCATTTTGAGTCCTAAAATGTGCTTGACATGTCTGTTCCTTTATGATTTTTTTTCACCACTGTTTGATAGAAATGAATAAAAATATAATTTAAACTAATACAGATAGAAAAAAATCATATGAACCATTTTCACTGTAACCTCGTAGCACTGAACAGGAGAGGAGTAGAAATGCTGAGGGATTGTTTTGCGTTAGCGAGGACTCAGAGCTGCATAGAAACCTCGAAATGTGGCTCACAGCTGAAGAATCACTAAACATGTGTTTCTCCAACGCACAAATATTCTGTAAGCCTAAAACTGACCCCACCTCATTAACAGACAAATTTAGGGCCATAAATCCTCCGTAGCTGCATGGGCCCCCTGGCCGTCCGCACCAAATGCAGGCAATGGAGTGGAAGACTCCAGAAGGATCTGCTGAGGCCCTTAGCAGTGAGGCCTGTAGCGTTGGGGCCCGGGGTGCTGAGTGCGTGTCTGAGGCAGCGCCCTCCGCAGAGCGCCCCGCCGTGTCTCTGTGAGAGGGAGGCAGACGTGGGAACAGTCTGTGTTTCTCAAACCGCCACTTCATCCCCTGCGACGGCAGCGATATACAGGAAACCTCGCTCGGCCCCGCCGTCCCCTCGTCTCTGATTGTGTGACCCGGGCACGTACCGCGGCCCCGTCTCTGATGGCGACGCCGCCTGCTGCAGGGGAGGGGTGCGTGAATAGGGAGGTGAATTAAAGATGAGCTCAGAGACAAGGCGCTCAGAGACACAGAGCGCTGTCTCATATATAGGATAACCAGGCAGCACCGCGACTCAACCTGCTCATGGGCGGAAACCAGAACCTGCAGCCCTGATACCGTCTGAATGATTTACCAGCACCGGCTACGGCTGGGTAACAGGAGAGACCAGGCCAGCGGAGAGAGGGAGGAACGGAGAGAGGAAGAATCAGAGAGACAGGGAGGGAGGGAGGGAGGGAAAGAGAGAGGGAGAATCAGAGAGAGAGGGAGGGAGGGAGGGAGAGACAGAGGGAGAGAGAGGTAAAAACACAGGTCAGTGGGTAAAGAGACACTCAAAAATGTAAACGAATGACACCTCAGACAAAGAAAGAGAGAAACACAAGTGCACAACTTGCATAATTATGAACATGCACACACACACACACACACACTCACATGCACAAATTTATAGACACACACTCTCACTAACCTGTTACTGTTTGTACTGATTTTATCTTACTGTATGATTATGACTCATTATTGTCACTACTTTTCTGTCTGCATGTTAATGTGTTCCTTTTTCCTCCCATGAAGCTTTGGCAATGCAAATATAGATTTTTGTCATGACCATAAAGCATTTTGACTTGATTGAAAGACCAAAAAAGAAAGGGGAAAGGAAAAAGACAGGAAGAGAGAGAAAGAGAGGGAGTGAGGTTCAGCCCTGGCATGGGGACCAGGGTGCATTTTTACACTTCCTCTCCCGCCCACTCCCTGCTAATTAACCACACAACTACAGCCAGCCAATCACAGAGCTCCCCCAAATCACCAAACAGCTATAGCCACCCAATCACAGAGTTTCTCCAATTCACCACACAGCTATAGCCAGCCAATCACAAAGTTTCTTCGATTCCTGCGATTCACTACACAGCAACAGCCAGCCAATCACGGAGCTCCGCCAAACAGTCATCAGCCCTTACAGAAAGGAAGGACTTGAGGAAATTAGATAAACGGTTTGATTGGTGCATTAGAGAGAGTGTTTTAGTCACGTGGTGCTATGACATATGTCATATGTTACAGAGCCATGACACAGGCATCCATGTTAAAATGATACAAGCTTTTAATGTATGAATCAAATAAAAACGTGCAAATAAGATTGAGGTATGATTTTTTTTTATTTTACAAATGTGATAATATTCTTTTTTGTAGCCAGCAGTTTTTTCATATATAATATCATATACATTCACTGACAGGTGATCTGATCATGTCATCCTAAATAACACAATGCAACAGCGAGCAGATCTCCATCTGTGCCTGGAGTCCCGTCTGCAGACCAAAGCCTGTGCCATGCATCTTTGGAAAATAATGATTAATATATTAAAATGTGTTTGCCATGTGTAAAGGTCACGTGTTTGCCATGTTTGCAGGGTGTGGGGGGACGTTCAGCATACCAGTATCTTTATATTTAGTAAATATATTCATTGAATTATTTATTGAATATTTTAATGATTCAGACTTTCTTTTTTGTTGCAAAAGTCCCAGTGTGCATTCTGCCACATCGATATCGACAGGTTTGCAAGGCAGACATTCGCAGCGAGGTTTATTATAATGACTATTATTTTTTGCAAAAACATAAGCTCAGCAAAAACATCACAGAAGCGAGGTGTCAGAAAGGGGCAGAGAGGTCGTATCTGAGCTGCGGACGCGTGGTGGGATCGTGGTCCTGGCGCGTGGGCTTGTGATCGGAGCTTTCGCCTGCGGTGCCGGGTTTTTTTCCTCTCTTTTCCGCTTGCTGTTGGATCTCAGGCCGTTTCCTCTAAGCTGTTTAGGGAGTGTTGAAAAGCATTAGCCCGGCGCAGAGGGAAGCTCTGCGCAGAGAGCCTGATGAATTATTTAAGTGGCCCTTTGGTCAGAATGATGTGATGAAAGACGGAGAGCTCGGTCAGAACGCGCCGTCGTAACCGGCACACCCCCCCACCCACACCCCCCGCACCCCTGTTGGTTCCTGTTGATATTTTTTCTGAAGGAAAGGGGCGCGTTCCAGGCGAATTCTTAGACCCCCGGACTCTCCCCAGGGCTGTGAGGCTGAGTGTATGTATTCTGTTGCGCTCCACTCTCAGCCCCTGACCACATGAAACATTATACCTTTCCCAGGTAATGTGGTGTGTGTGCTGTCCCTACGTCCCCGTTACTGTCTGAGACTAACATAACCCTGTGTCCCCACTACTGTCTGAGACTAACATAACCCTGTGTCCCCACTACTGTCTGAGACTAACATAACCCTGTGTCCCCACTACTGTCTGAGACTAACATAACCCTGTGTCCCCACTACTGTCTGAGACCAATACTGCCCCCAGAGTCAGCTCAGACCTGCAGTGTCTCTCTTGGACTCAGGATTACTCTTGAAGGTGAGAGACTTCAAATTCTTCATAAACGCAGCATTCAGATATCTGTAATAAATCTCAGGAGTAGCGCGACACACCAAAAGGCTATGGAAACCAGTGGTGGTGATTGACAAGGTGATCATGTGACTCATGATGTCAAAACAGGGGCAACTAAAATTAAAGTGGGATAACTAGTCCTTCCAGTGCTTCGCGCACTACACCCATCAGATTTTGCAATGGCATTTTTCAGCAAACTGAGAGCCGATGTGGTGCTTTGGAAAAAGCTCCTTTCACAGGTGTGACTGTGTGGACTGACAGGAGGAGGGTGACTGACAGGCCCAACGCATGCTCTGTGATGTCACAAACAGGCTCAGCCAAAATTCCAACAGAAATTCCCCAAGATTCTGAGATTCCAAAGAGTTCCAGTTCCACAGCATTCCGGGTCATGGCGAATGTTTGAGGAGCAAACCTGACAGTCAGTCACTCATCTGTTCCTCACAGACTCACAGCGTCTCAGAGCTGAAGGACCCCAAACTTTGCACAGGAATTATTTGTATGTTTGGTCATGATGTGAAATGAAAATGTGAGAAATGATATATTCTGATCACAAAAATAGGCCTTCTTTCTTAGTTGTTTTTGAAAAATGATCATACAAAATAAAACCACTACACTATACACACTATACTATAATAATAATAATAATAATAATAATAATAATAATAATAATAATAATAATAATAATGATAATAATAATAATAATAATAATAAAATGACTAACCTCCCTGTGAAGGTTTTTTGGTGTTTCCTCGTGGTGGCTGCTGTTTTAGTATTCAGGCCGAGTAGCAGAGGGGCAGAGTAGCAGAAGCTATTTAAATTAAATCAGGAACGGCATTGTCCATATTTCCAGCAGGTCATACATTTTTATTTATCTGGGGGTGGGGGGGTTAGAAGCGGATAAAGACATGTCGCTTTCTCTCACAATGATCCCTTTTCATTTGCGGAATGAATTTACGTGTCAGGGTGTGTTTTTTCTGCGCTCTCTACCTGCTGGCCCTGCCGTTCCCGCTCAGACAGTAGAGGTCATTAGCCAGAGAGAGATGGCAGTGAACTTGACTGGCGTGGGGCCTTATCTGCTCTCGCTTTTGTTTCAAGGGCTCTGTTTACAAGATGCCCATTAATCAAACCGGCCTCCCCTCGGTGAGCGACAGGCAGGCCGCCGCGGGCCCCGCCCAGTCTCTGAGGGATCGCTCCTTTAGGGATAATGGCGCCAGCTCCGCTCTCTCTGCGCCTCTCTCAGGGGAGGGCTCTCTCTCTGTGCTCCGCTTCCACACTCGACCCTGAGCTTGCTCTGGATGGCAGAGTGTGACCCCATTAGACCTGTGTCTTTGAGGCCGGGGTGGAGCATGCTCAGTCCCTGCTGAGCTGGGGTAGTCTCAGAACTTGAGTTCAAGTGGTGGATTGGCTAAAGAGAACATACCTTTCTGTGTCCTGAATTGGCTGCTGACTGAAAGAAGACCAGTAAATACATGCAGACACTGTGGCCCTCCAGGACTGGAGTTAAACCTGCAGACACTGCGGCCTTCCAGGACTGAAGTTAAACCTGCAGACACTGCGGCCCTCCAGGACTGGAGTTAAACCTGCAGACACTGCGGACTTCCAGGACTGGAGTTAAACCTGCAGACACTGCGGCCTTCCAGGACTGGAGTTAAACCTGCAGACACTGCGGCCCTCCAGGACTGGAGTTAAACCTGCAGACACTGTGGCCTTCCAGGACTGGAGTTAAACCTGCAGACACTGCAGCCCTCCAGGACTGGAGTTAAACCTGCAGACACTGCGGCCCTCCAGGACTGGAGTTAAACCTGCAGACACAATGAAGCTGTACACCCCAGGTCTATGAGCTAGAAAGCAAAATAACAGCATGCCTGTCAGATTGGGCTCTGTTTCCTGATTGGCCGGCTTCCCCCCCCGACCCAGATAGAGACACAGACCGGATGTTGTTGGGAAAACATTGGTCATGCTGCAGGAAGGCTGGGAGACAGGGGTCAGGGAGGAGAACGGGGACGGCTGATCCGGGTCAGACAGAGGTCACCGTTTTCATATCTATCCCTGCTGACAGAAAACAGAGCTTAGTTACTTTCACACTCCGCTCTCCTTAAACGAGCAGAACATTTTCCAGCTGTGTGTGACGTCCTGCAGTTTCAGAGGGGCGTTGCACAATGAAGGCATGTCAGTGAAAGCATGGTTACTTTTGGTTATTGAAGTCAATTCTCTGACCTGGTTTTAAATGATCCGTCATGTGCCATGGCATACGTACACATGCATAAGAGATGGCCAACAGCTTCCACCCATGAAGCCTTACCTCTCCACTCACTGCTTCTCTTCATATGTACGTCTTTCAGTAAAATCAGGGGGGAAAATTGAGCCTAATGCACCTGATCAGCCTGGATTAGTGCGCCATATTGTTTTTAATGGACATATTATATGATTGTTATGAGCTCTGTTCCACTGCCTTGCTATTTTTTGCGCAAGATCTGTGAGCAGGAGAATGAGCTAAGTCAGCCATTTCAGAGGGCAAACTGCCAAGTCACCGAGTCCTGCCAAACTACCGCTCCAACAGGGACGCAGATTCCCAATACCTCCATCCTCTGCGTCATCTGCTTCTGGCTTCTGACTTCCTTTCCGGCTCCATTTCCTCAGTTTGCCCCTCAGTGAAATACACTTACATGTTACGAACATATCAGGCAATCATGGCTAAGCTTGTTTTTAAAAAGCAATCAGGTTTCATCCTCTATTTTACACATTTGATTGTGCTGAAGCAAATCAGCTAAAGCACATTACCCAAGAGTACAATGGCATTGGGGTACAGAGGTAGAACGGCTGTGCCCCTCCTGTTAACTTAACCCAGCAACCTCCAAGCTAAATCCCCAGGTCCCTACCTGTTGCACTGCCCTGCGCTGTGTCCATGGGGGTGGGTTTTGTTCAGACAGCTGAGTGTAACTCCCTCTCTTCCCTTGGGCCTCAGACCAGCGATGACACTGAAC
>JAFBMS010000601.1:55000-80063 GCA_019788955.1 Albula glossodonta
TTCACAGATGAAATTAAATCAAAGCCTTGTTTTTGGGGAGTGTGACGTTAGTTTGCTGGTGTTCTTGACTCCATTCCTATCCCAAACAGCATGAGGTATGTACAAAGCTCTGAAGATGCGCTCAGCTCTGCATCTCTCACACTGAAGGTGGTCACCAGTGAAACCGCATGGCGTTAGTGCGTGTGGTAAATACGCGGTAAATGGCTCAGAGGTTTATAACACAGCTTCACTTCTTACGGGGGCTCGATCTCTGAATCCTGCAGCTCTGCTGTCTGGCCTTCAGCTCCAGGGCTGCACAGGTGCAGGGTCTGCTCCTGGTCTTAACCTCACCTTAAAATCAGCAAACAGTTCTCACCGCCCTTACTGTAATCAGCAGCTTTCATTGATCAGTAAGGTCGGGGGGGGGGAACGGGGCCGAGGCCCCCCCCGGTCTGTGGGAGTCTTCCATACAGGCTGCTGCATTCCGGAATGTCTGGCTCCTGGCCTGACCTTTGACCCCACAGCCTGACGGGGAGGAAGCAGATAAGACCAGGAGATAAGATAATCCCTGATTCCCCACACCCCCCTGTGGCCCCCCACCCCTGGGGACGGGGGAGACTGTTCTCCGGTCTGTCAGCACCCTGGAATCCAGGGGCGTAGGGGTGAAGGGTGGGGGGGCTCCCCAGAGTCATGGGGGACGTGCACAGAGGGGCCACCGCCCTTCCCCCCCCCCCCCCCCCATCAGGTTAACTGGAGTGTGCATGCACAGCATCACTGTTATGGGGGATAGTAGACAGGAGGTAAAACATCTGCACCAACAACCTGAAGCTGCACAGGTGCACAGGTGCACAGGTGCACAGGTGTACAGGTGCACAGGTGCACAGGTGCACAGGTGTTCGAGGACAAACACCCAGCTTTACACAGTCCTCTTATGGGAATGCACAAACCAGGAACCACAGACTTAACATCGCAGCATAATCTTCTATAACCACGTGACACTCTATTTTAAGTCTGTTGAACATGTTCTTTTCATCATAAAATGAAACTGTACATGTCCTTGAAGTAACTGTTCCAGCTGAATATCAAATGTCCGCAGAGAGACGAAGTGTGTCTGATTGCGTCTCATCCACGGTTATCTCTCAGTGATGAGCAGGGCTTGGTCTGCCCTGTGTGTGGCGCGTGCCTGTCAGATTTTAAAATGAAATGAGAAATCCCAGCTGTGAAGCCAAAGGGTCACCAAAGCCAGGTGAAGAGATCTGCACAGATGTGCACTGCTCATTTTTACAGTGGACACTTACGCACGCTGTGAGCCCCAGCACCTTCTGCAGCGCTTCTATTTCAGTTGAGCAGGTTTTTCTGCCTGCTCTTTCAGACCAACATCACACATATCTCAGGGGCGGTAACACACCCGGTGCACACAGTGTCCAGCCAATGGCTGCGTCAGACTGAGACTCGGCCCACCTGTGGAGCTGTCGGACCTGATCACAGGTCCCTGTTTGGGCCGGGGATAGTATGATCTGCCAGGGCAGGTTTCCCGCACGCGCACTAATGCTTAGTGCAGCTCAGCAAAGACCATGTGTCTGCAGCCACAGCTACTTACAACAAACCAATTAATGCTGGGAGCCGAGCTCTCTGGAGGAGGAGGGGGACAAACAGAGCAGCCCAAAGGCCTGAGGGCCTACTACATACACACACACACACGCTCACACACACACGCTCACGCATACATGCTAACGCAAACACACACACACGCGCTCACGCACACTCACATATGCTCACACACACACACACACTCACACACTCACACATACACACATACACACACACACACTCACACACTCACACATACACACATACACACACATATAAACAATAGAGACAGTAGTTTGGTGAGTTCATGAGGAGGCGGGCTAGCTTTAGCAAGGCAGCACTTAACATCAGTGAGCTATAGGGAGAGCAGTATCAGTGTGCTTTAGGGAGAGCAGTATCACTGAGCTTTAGGGAGAGCAGTATCAGTGTGCTATAGGGAGAGCAGTATCAGTGAGCTTTAGGGAGAGCAGTATCAGTGTGCTTTAGGGAGAGCAGTATCAGTGAGCTATAGGGAGAGCAGTATCAGTGTGCTATAGGGAGAGCAGTATCAGTGAGCTTTAGGGAGAGCAGTATCAGTGTGCTATAGGGAGAGCAGTATCAGTGAGCTTTAGGGAGAGCAGTATCAGTGAGCTATAGGGAGAGCAGTATCAGTGTGCTTTAGGGAGAGCAGTATCAGTGTGCTTTAGGGAGAGCAGTATCAGTGAGCTTTAGGGAGAGCAGTATCAGTGTGCTTTAGGGAGAGCAGTATCAGTGAGCTATAGGGAGAGCAGTATCAGTGTGCTTTAGGGAGAGCAGTATCAGTGAGCTATAGGGAGAGCAGTATCAGTGAGCTATAGGGAGAGCAGTATCAGTGTGCTTTAGGGAGAGCAGTATCAGTGTGCTTTAGGGAGAGCAGTATCAGTGTGCTTTAGGGAGAGCAGTATCAGTGAGCTATAGGGAGAGCAGTATCAGTGAGCTATAGGGAGAGCAGTATCAGTGTGCTTTAGGGAGAGCAGTATCAGTGAGCTATAGGGAGAGCAGTATCAGTGTGCTATAGGGAGAGCAGTATCAGTGAGCTATAGGGAGAGCAGTATCAGTGTGCTTTAGGGAGAGCAGTATCAGTGTGCTTTAGGGAGAGCAGTATCAGTGTGCTTTAGGGAGAGCAGTATCAGTGAGCTATAGGGAGAGCAGTATCAGTGAGCTATAGGGAGAGCAGTATCAGTGTGCTTTAGGGAGAGCAGTATCACTGAGCTATAGGGAGAGCAGTATCAGTGTGCTTTAGGGAGAGCAGTATCAGTGAGCTATAGGGAGAGCAGTATCAGTGTGCTTTAGGGAGAGCAGTATCAGTGAGCTATAGGGAGAGCAGTATCAGTGAGCTATAGGGAGAGCAGTATCAGTGTGCTTTAGGGAGAGCAGTATCAGTGAGCTTTAGGGAGAGCAGTATCAGTGAGCTATAGGGAGAGCAGTATCAGTGAGCTATAGGGAGAGCAGTATCAGTGTGCTTTAGGGAGAGCAGTATCAGTGAGCTATAGGGAGAGCAGTATCAGTGTGCTTTAGGGAGAGCAGTATCAGTGAGCTATAGGGAGAGCAGTATCAGTGTGCTTTAGGGAGAGCAGTATCAGTGAGCTATAGGGAGAGCAGTATCAGTGTGCTATAGGGAGAGCAGTATCAGTGTGCTTTAGGGAGAGCAGTATCAGTGTGCTTTAGGGAGAGCAGTATCAGTGAGCTATAGGGAGAGCAGTATCAGTGTGCTATAGGGAGAGCAGTATCAGTGAGCTATAGGGAGAGCAGTATCAGTGTGCTTTAGGGAGAGCAGTATCAGTGAGCTATAGGGAGAGCAGTATCAGTGTGCTATAGGGAGAGCAGTATCAGTGAGCTATAGGGAGAGCAGTATCAGTGTGCTTTAGGGAGAGCAGTATCAGTGTGCTTTAGGGAGAGCAGTATCAGTGTGCTTTAGGGAGAGCAGTATCAGTGAGCTATAGGGAGAGCAGTATCAGTGAGCTATAGGGAGAGCAGTATCAGTGTGCTTTAGGGAGAGCAGTATCAGTGAGCTATAGGGAGAGCAGTATCAGTGTGCTTTAGGGAGAGCAGTATCAGTGAGCTATAGGGAGAGCAGTATCAGTGTGCTTTAGGGAGAGCAGTATCACTGAGCTATAGGGAGAGCAGTATCACTGAGCTATAGGGAGAGCAGTATCAGTGTGCTTTAGGGAGAGCAGTATCAGTGAGCTTTAGGGAGAGCAGTATCAGTGTGCTATAGGGAGAGCAGTATCAGTGTGCTTTAGGGAGAGCAGTATCAGTGAGCTATAGGGAGAGCAGTATCAGTGTGCTTTAGGGAGAGCAGTATCAGTGAGCTATAGGGAGAGCAGTATCAGTGTGCTTTAGGGAGAGCAGTATCAGTGAGCTATAGGGAGAGCAGTATCAGTGTGCTATAGGGAGAGCAGTATCAGTGTGCTTTAGGGAGAGCAGTATCAGTGAGCTATAGGGAGAGCAGTATCAGTGTGCTTTAGGGAGAGCAGTATCAGTGTGCTTTAGGGAGAGCAGTATCAGTGAGCTTTAGGGAGAGCAGTATCAGTGTGCTATAGGGAGAGCAGTATCAGTGTGCTATAGGGAGAGCAGTATCAGTGTGCTATAGGGAGAGCAGTATCAGTGAGCTATAGGGAGAGCAGTATCACTGAGCTATAGGGAGAGCAGTATCAGTGTGCTTTAGGGAGAGCAGTATCAGCTCCCTAACCATTACACTACACTGTAACCTCTGAGCTACAAGCCCAGCTCCCTAACCATTACACTATACTGTAACCTCGGAGCAACAAGCCCAGCTCCCTAACCATTACACTACACTGTAACCTCGGAGCAACAAGCCCAGCTCCCTAACCATTATACTACACTGTAACCTCTGAGCTACAAGCCCAGCTCCCTAACCATTATACTACACTGTAACCTCTGAGCTACAAGCCCAGCTCCCTAACCATTATACTACACTGTAACCTCTGAGCTACAAGCCCAGCTCCCTAACCATTATACTACACTGTACCCTCTGAGCTACAAGCCCAGCTCCCTAACCATTATACTACACTGTAACCTCTGAGCTACAAGCCCAGCTCCCTAACCATTATACTACACTGTAACCTCTGAGCTACAAGCCCAGCTCCCTAACCATTATACTACACTGTAACCTCTGAGCTACAAGCCCAGCTCCCTAACCATTATACTACACTGTAACCTCTGAGCTACAAGCCCAGCTCCCTAACCATTATACTACACTGTAACCTCTGAGCTACAAGCCCAGCTCCCTAACCATTATACTACACTGTAACCTCTGAGCTACAAGCCCAGCTCCCTAACCATTACACTACTCTGTAACCTCTGAGCTACAAGCCCAGCTCCCTAACCATTATACTGCACTGTAACCTCTGAGCTACAAGCCCAGCTCCCTAACCATTACACTACACAGTAACCTCTGAGCTACAAGCCCAGCTCCCTAACCATTACACTACACTGTAACCTCTGAGCTACAAGCCCAGCTCCCTAACCATTACACTACACTGTAACCTCTGAGCTACAAGCCCAGCTCCCTAACCATTACACTACACTGTAACCTCTGAGCTACAAGCCCAGCTCCCTAACCATTATACTACACTGTAACCTCTGAGCTACAAGCCCAGCTCCCTAACCATTACACTACACTGTAACCTCTGAGCCACAAGCCCAGCTCCCTAACCATTATACTACACTGTAACCTCTGAGCTACAAGCCCAGCTCCCTAACCATTACACTACACTGTAACCTCTGAGCCACAAGCCCAGCTCCCTAACCATTATACTACACTGTAACCTCTGAGCTACAAGCCCAGCTCCCTAACCATTACACTACACTGTAACCTCTGAGCCACAAGCCCAGCTCCCTAACCATTACACTACACTGTAACCTCTGAGCTACAAGCCCAGCTCCCTAACCATTATACTACACTGTAACCTCTGAGCTACAAGCCCAGCTCCCTAACCATTATACTACACTGTAACCTCTGAGCTACAAGCCCAGCTCCCTAACCATTATACTACACTGTAACCTCTGAGCTACAAACCCAGCTCCCTAACCATTACACTACACTGTAACCTCTGAGCTACAAGCCCAGCTCCCTAACCATTACACTACACTGTAACCTCTGAGCTACAAGCCCAGCTCTCTAACCATTACACTACACTGTAACCTCTGAGCTACAAGCTCAGAAGGAGAGAGAGGAGGACAGAGGGAGGGAAGGAGAGAGGGATGTTGAGAGGGATGGAGGAATGAATCCTTAGACAGCCAGAGCTGTACTGATGGCTCGTAGATGAGCAGTGGGAGAGTTAGCTTTGGTGTTTTTTTTAGGGTTTTTTGGCGGTGCAGGGGTTGGGGGGGTGGTTCACAGAGGGGACTCTCTTTGAGGGGGGGGGGGGGGGCAGGATGCTGTTTAAGGGGAAATGAAAAAGTATCTTTGTGTCAGAATGCTGAAAAACAGCCCATTTAGAGTGTCCTGCGTATGAAGGCACAATGGGACGGCCCTCTGTGAAAGAGTGTGTGTGCTTCACCCCCGTTCACCAGCGCACAAAGACCGCTCGGCCCCATCATCCGGGGGGGACACCACAAGCTTCATTCCGGCTTCCTCTCTCATCCTCATCCTTACCTCTCTGCCTCACTCCCTCCCCATCTCTCTCTTTCTTTCTTCTCTTCTTGTTCCTCCTTCTCTCTCAAGCTCAATATTTAATTTGTATTGAATCAAACTCATTTAGTCTCATATGCAATTCTCTTTCAGAATCAAATAAACACACATTCCAGCGCCTTCAATAAAATACAACATAGGAAATTCAGTTGTAATGCAAAGTGTTTTTATTGAAATGTATATACTCTTCTAAGTGTGTTTGATTGAATCTGGGCCTAAGTGTGTTTGCCTTAATCTAGCCACTGTCCCCTTGCCCCCAACACCAGCCAGGGTGACACCTCAGGGCCAACGGAAACTCACTGAGTACTCTAATATGATCATATAAAAATGTTGCTGTCAATAGTTTGCTGTCATATATTCACTATGTCATTTTCAGTGTATTTATTTGGAACTCTCAGCATGCATGGTTTCCAGTATATTAAAATGTATACTGTTCATTCATGTTAAAACTGTACTGTAATTGATTAATTTAACAAAAGCTGTGACCCCTTACCAAATCTGAAAAATCTAACCTAACAAGGGTAAATACACACACACACACACACACGCACACACACTCAGAGATATGCGGTAAAAACACAGCCTACAGTCTGTGGGAATCTCCTCTCTGCGGGAGCTGCTTCAGAGAGCCATTGGCCATCTGTGTGCTGTTTGCATGCCACAGCGCGTCTGATTGGTCTGTAGTGAGGGCAGGGGAGGGGCTGGGAGAGTTCTCAGGCAGGGGTCAAAGGTCAGAGTGACCGAGGAATGTTCAGTTTTGTGTGACTCAGGTACACAGGGGATAGAAAAGAGCAGTGTGTGAGTGTGTATATGTTCATGTGTGTGTGTGTGGGTGAGAGAGAGAGAGAGAGAGAGAGAGAGAAAGAGAGATGGTTTGAGTGTGTAATGGCATTTGTGTATGGAACAATGTGGTATTTTTCTTTTATTGAGTGTATGAGAAAGTCAATAATAGTGGTCAATATGTTCATAATAAATGTGTCATTCAATTTATTTTTAATAATTGCAATGATTGTCAATGACAATAATGAGTATTAATCATAGTATTGAAAGAGCAAATAGAATAAAAGAAAGGTGAACTTCACGTACCCACAGCCTACCCTCTGACACCTTTTCATCAGTTCATGTATAAAAGAATTTTAACAGCAAAAACTGCACTGACATAAATCAAATAACCTGTATGGCATTATCCATTATCACTTGTCAGGAAGAATAGACATCTCTCTATAGTGAGAGCCTATTATTTAGGTAGTTTCCTTCAGCCTGAAAATCTGTAGGGCAGGCCAATAAAGACAAGGTAAAACTACGAAACAAAAATAATCATTCCCTTCCAACTGGCCAATGCAATCGCACTGCCTTCCTTATTAGTAATAAACATCCAGAACCCCTGAAATCTGACTGGATATTCTTCAGGGACTTGTTTAAGCTCATACGTCTCATTTCAGATCAAAGCATATCAAATCAAATCAAATCAAATGTATTTGTGTACTGCACATATTTGTTATGAAATGCTTTGCTGAGAGTTTTCATTCCCTGCTGCTGCAGGACGGCAGCACACAGCTGAGAGATGTGCGTCATTTAGAGACGGCTTTCTCTAAACCTCCTGCTTATATTTTGGATGACATGTTTTGCCAAAGAGACAAATTTGAATTAAAAGACAACAGAAAACAAAAACTGTATAAGTCAAATATTATAACACTGCAAACGTTGCCTTAGTATCGTGCGTTGCGGTCTCGCTCTCTCTCTCCAAGTTTGATTTGTTCAAACACTGTGACAAGATAAAGAAGGCATGACATCTCCGTCTGCCGGAGTTAAACACAGCCCTCTCTACCCTCAGCACCATCATCTGAACCTCAAACTTCAGCGCCCCTCTTTCAGCGCTCGGCCAAACGAGACGGCGCAGCTTTAAGAGATTATGCAAGCACAAACGCCCTCCTCCTGGCCTGACGTGCAGTATGGGTAATTAAATCCACGTGGGTAAAGAGGGGCATTGTGGGATTTCTAATGTTTCAAAGCTAAGTTAAGGATGCTGGCCTTCAGTGCCAGTGAGGATGGAGCAGCAGTGATGGGGGTTGGGGGGGGGGAAATGACACATGAAGGAATTATTACTGATAAGTAATTAATACTGTATGAACCATACCATGTTTGTAATGTTGCTGGAAAAATGTGGAGCACTATGTTTCTGACAGGTCAGCAAATGAACACGCCATTGCACTCTGTTTGCGTTTTATAACCGTGTTTTTGCAGGTGAACTGCGTATGTGTGCCGTGTTTCTGCAGGTGAACTGCGTATGTGTGCCGTGTTTCTGCAGGTGAACTGCGTATGTGTGCGGTGTTTCTGCAGGTGAACTGCGTATGTGTGCGGTGTTTCTGCAGGTGAACTGCGTATGTGTGCCGTGTTTCTGCAGGTGAACTGCGTATGTGTGCGGTGTTTCTGCAGGTGAACTGCGTATGTGTGCCGTGTTTCTGCAGGTGAACTGCGTATGTGTGCCGTGTTCATGCGCCGTATTCGGGACAGGACTGCTCTTTTCCCCGGGGACTGTAATTCACTCCAGTTGGAATATGCAAAATGGCTCCGTCTGCCAGCTCCCCATGTTTCCCACAACATTTCAGTCAGCCCATTACAATGTTATGTCAGTTGCTGGTGTGTTTTGTGTCAGGCGGACAGGGGTATCACCAAACACGCTGTCGAGCGTGTACTTTGTCAGCGGATGGCTGTCAGCTCCCCAAACTTCGCACTGGCAGGAGTGAATGACAAGGTGGCCACTGTAAATGAGTGCTGACAGGCAGGCAACAAGGGAGGTGTGTGCGTGTGTGTGTGTGTGCATGTGTAGGTGTGCGCGTGTGCATGTTTGTGTGTGTGCGTGTGTGTGTGCGCGTGCGAGCATGAGTGTGTGTGCTTGTGTTTGCATATGTGTGTGCATGTCAGTGTGTGTGTGTGTCTGTGCATATAAGTGTGTGTGTGCATGTGTTTGTTTGCATATGTGTGTGCATGTGTCTGTGTGTGAGTGTGTGTGTGTGAGCGTGTGAGCATGTGAGCATGAGTGTGTGTGTGTGAGCGTGTGAGCGTGAGTGTGAGTGTGTGTGTGTGTGTGTGAGCGTGTGAGCGTGAGTGTGTGTGTGAGCGTGTGTGGGTGTGAGTGTGAGTGTGGGTGTGAGTGTGTGTGTGTGTGAGCTTGTCAGCATGTGACGTGAGCGTGAGTGTGAGTGTGTGTGTGTGTGTGAGCATGTGAGCGTGAGTGTGAGTGTGTGTGTGTGTGAGCATGTGTGTGTGAGCGTGAGTGTGAGTGTGAGTGTGAGTGTGTGTGTGTGTGTGTGTGAGTTTGTGAGCGTGTGAGTGTGTGTGTGTGAGCGTGTGTGTGAGTGTGTGTGTGTGTGTGAGCATGTGAGCGTGTGTGTGTGTGTGTGTGTGTGTGAGCATGTGTGTGTGAGCGTGAGTGTGAGTGTGTGTGTGTGTGTGTGTGTGTGTGTGTGTGTGTGTGTGTGAGCATGTGAGCGTGAGTGTGTGTGTTCCCTCTACTCAGGGAGCTTCAGGTCTGGGGGCCCCTTCTGACATCAGTGGTATCAGTAGTCCCCCCCGCCCCTCCCAGCCCATAAACGGAATACTTCCCTCAGTCACTCCATGCTACACTGCTGTTACTGCCCTCCTGAGCCCGGTGCGTTTGAACATGATGCGTACCGATGATGCGTACTGATGATGCGTACTGACAAAGAGTCTCCTGTGCGTCGTACGTTCATCAACAAGAGAACGCTGGAATTAATGACCAGAATCAACTGCCAATAATCACCCCCCACACGCCGAAAAACACAACAAGCAGCTCTTACTGCTGGCAATGGAGAACTATAACACTGCAGGGGTTACGGGCTAAAATCCCAGGTGGGGCACTGTCACTGTACCCTTGGGCAAAAGCACTTAACCTGAATTTCCTTCTGAAAATTTCCAGCTGTCCTGAAAGCTGGTGAGTGAAAAAGGAGTAAAGTGTGTTAGGCGCTCTGGATCAGAGAGTCCTGCTACATGTTTGCTGTTATGGCAGAAAACCTCCTCAACTTCTGGACACAACATATGCGAGGCTCTGAAGCAGCGATTTTAGGGCTTCTTCTGGAAAGTTTTCTTCACAGTCTGCTAAAATTGGCATTCAGGTGGCCGAGCAGACAGTAATAGGATTTGGACAAGTCCAAAGAGTGGCCTGCTCAGCTAAACAAGCCCGGGAAAGCTGTCGCAACCAGACCCAGAACGAAAAAAATACAATGACAAGTATTCCCCAGCCAGCCAGAGTGCCTCTCACCACACACAGGACAGGAGACCGGCCAGCATTCCCAAGCAGAACATCACTCTGCAAAAGGTGCTCTCACCTCCCACCTGCTGTTCCACACCACAAACACAGAAAGAGGAAAAACCCCAAACCCGTCTGTCACCCACATCTATTTTTTTGGGGGGGGGGGTCAAGCTAGCCTAGAGCCCCAAGAGAGTCCTCTCTATTTAGAAGTTGAAAAAATATCTTTTTTTCTGGAGGGCAGGGGGCTGGGGTGCTGGGGTGCTGGGCTGGGAGGATGGGGGTAGAGGAGAGAAGGGGGGGGGTGTTTTTGTCTTTTTTTGATTGGCTGATTTACATTTTCACAGTGCTGCTATCAAAGTGTCCATTGTCCAGCCCTGACCTATGAAGATTTCAGCGGAGCCCCCACCCCCCCCCCCCAAACCTCCAGGGAAGGGGTGTACCCCAATGTACCCCCGAGGCACTGGGGGGGGGGAGACCCAGCCATTTGCACAGCTATTGTTTTTCCCCCCTTTTCATGAAGCCAAGGAGGACAGAGATGGCCCCCTCCCCCACCCCCCTTCTCCTCCCCCCTCTATGAAAGCAGATTGAAAGGAGAGCCAGTTTCTGGGTGAATGAATAGGGGGGACTGTCAGAGCCCCCCAAAGCCTGTAAGGTTTGGGGGCCACATGTGCTGCATATTAACATATGAAGGACAGTCACTTACCCCCCCCCCCCCCCCCAACCACCCCAGACCTCCCCTCAGGTTGGCACATACACTGTGGCAAACACATCTAAAATCCCACTAAGAACACATGCACACACATACACACACATACACACAAACACATCTAAAATCCCACTAAGAACACATACACACACACACACACAAACACATCTAAAATCCCACTAAGAACACATACACACACACAAACACATCTAAAATCCCACTAAGAACACATGCACACACATACACACACATACACACAAACACATCTAAAATCCCACTAAGAACACATGCACACACACACACACACAAACACATCTAAAATCCCACTAAGAACACATACACACACACACACACACACACACACACACACAAACACATCTAAAATCCCACTAAGAACACATACACACACACACACACAAACACATCTAAAATCCCAATAAGAACACATGCACACACACACACACACAAACACATCTAAAATCCCACTAAGAACACATGCACACACATACACACACATACACTGTGGCAAACACATCTAAAATCCCACTAAGAACACATGCACACACATACACACACAAACACATCTAAAATCCCACTAAGAACACATGCACACACATACACACACACAAACACATCTAAAATCCCACTAAGAACACATGCACACACATACACACACAAACACATCTAAAATCCCACTAAGAACACATGCACACACATACACACACAAACACATCTAAAATCCCACTAAGAACACATGCACACACACACACACAAACACATCTAAAATCCCAATAAGAACACATGCACACACATACACACAAACACATCTAAGATCCCAATGAGAACACATACACACACACACACACAAACACATCTAAAATCCCACTAAGAACACATACACACACATACACTGTGGCAAACACATCTAAAATCCCACTAAGAACACATACACACACACACACACAAACACATCTAAGATCCCAATAAGAACACATACACACACATACACTGTGGCAAACACATCTAAAATCCCACTAAGAACACATGCACACACATACACACACACACACACAAACACATCTAAGATCCCAATAAGAACACATACACACACACACAAACACATCTAAAATCCCACTAAGAACACATACACACACACACACAAACACATCTAAAATCCCAATAAGAACACATACACACACACAAACACATCTAAAATCCCACTAAGAACACATGCACACACATACACACACATACACACAAACACATCTAAGATCCCAATAAGAACACACATACACACACAAACACATCTAAGATCCCACTAAGAACACATACACACACAAACACATCTAAAATCCCACTAAGAACACATGCACACACATACACACACATACACACAAACACATCTAAGATCCCAATAAGAACACACACACACACACACAAACACATCTAAAATCCCACTAAGAACACATACACACACACACAAACACATCTAAAATCCCACTAAGAACACATGCACACACACACACACACAAACACATCTAAAATCCCACTAAGAACACATGCACACACATACACACACACACACACAAACACATCTAAAATCCCACTAAGAACACATACACACACACAAACACATCTAAAATCCCACTAAGAACACATGCACACACATACACACAAACACATCTAAGATCCCAATAAGAACACACACACACACACAAACACATCTAAAATCCCACTAAGAACACATACACACACACACACACAAACACATCTAAAATCCCAATAAGAACACATACACACACACAAACACATCTAAAATCCCACTAAGAACACATACACACACATACACACAAACACATCTAAGATCCCAATAAGAACACATACACACACATACACACAAACACATCTAAAATCCCAATAAGAACACATACACACACACACACACAAACACATCTAAAATCCCAATAAGAACACATACACACACATACACACAAACACATCTAAAATCCCAATAAACATGCACACACACACACACACACACAGCTAAGAATTGTCTTTTGGATCCCACAGCATCCTCGGAATGTTAGGGTTAACATTCCCGATCCTGTAAATTTGGGTCCCGTTTCCTTGACAACCCCTGCTACATTATTTAGCCTGGAACGTTTATTCTTGACTTTGACAGAACTGGTCTGGAACAATAAAATGTTTCTGAGGCTGTTTTGGAAACTCTTAATCGCCATCATGATATCTTACAACCGAATGGTACGTTAACCAAAGTCTTCCACAGTGTTCTGGGAATGTTCTGTGGTTAGCTGGAAAAAGAGTGATTTATATTTATTTACTTCAGAAACAAGATAAATAACACATTTTACACCAGAATACCTTTAAAATGCACGGTAATGAAAACAATAGGACAGAGATTGGTCACAGCTGGGTTAACAGGCAAATCAGGGTGACCTACCGGATGCTCTGCTAAAGACTGCCGTCAGGAATCGCACATGTTTATGCTACCTTTTTTAGGCCTGCTGTACGCTCTCTCTGATTCGTTCTCGGCCGCTCTGGACAGTCGGAGGTGTGTCTTTTTGGCGGGAGCGCCAGGTCAGGATGGACCGCTGACCCCAGGCCTCATAGACAAGACTCTGCGCCGGAGGACAGCGTCACTGTGAGGGTGTAAAAATACAATAGCAAAAGGAGAATCTGTACTTCAGGATGAGGGGGGGGGGGTAAAGAGTGGAGAGAAAACCTGGAGGAAGTAGAAGGAGCCCCTCTACGGTCATAAAAACAAGACTTCCACCGGAATAAAAATAGGAACTTCTTTGCGATTTCCAAATACAAAAACCATGGAGCCGTAGTTAAGCAAATTGGAAAAACAAGCGCAGAAATGCCAGGAGTCGGCCAAGGAAAACGTACCTTCACCTTCCGCAAGCTGGGGGCCTGTTTTAGACTGCTTTTCCTGTCAGACTCTCTGAGGCTGTGCGTCACACACTGCAGCGCTTAACCCTCTATCTGCCGCACAACACAACACCACAGACACCACAATCAAGAGTACAGCACAGAAAGAGTGTGTGTGCGAGCATGTGTGTGTATGTGTGTTTATAACTCAGTGAGACGGCCTCAGAGAGCACTGTGCTGTGATTGTTCAGCTGATCCCAGCTGGGTTAAACAGAAGCATGCAGTGAAAGATGACTTTGACAGAGACGTGGATTATACTGACTTCAGGAACCTCGTCTCATCATAGAAAACAGTAAAGGACACCGTTGAGACCGAAGTTTCAGAATCATAGATGTTACTATTTAAAATGGTATTCTATTCATTTAATCTCCACAATTGAATAAGTGAATAAACAGAACAAGAAATGTACATATGTCACAACAGACTGCATTACAGCAACTGAACAAGTTCTAGTTTTGAAAGAGAATTTTTTTTCTCCACAGCTACAGTGAATTCACAAACAATCATTTTCCTTGGTTATGAAATCTCACTTTGTCATTTTGAAATCTGAATTGCTACCAAAACTTCCCACTTTACCAGATATTTCCACTGAAGGTCCAGTCTCAAGACGGCTTGGTTTACTGCATCTGGTCAATCAGTCAATCGGTCTGTGATTTTGTACAGAGCTGTTTGCAAATGACGAAAGAGAGCAACAAACCTGTGTATAGATCTGAATGACGGGGGACAGGTGTTAAATGAGAGGCTTAAGAGGTAACCACTGATTCTGATTTAAAGACTGGAACAGTTTCCATTTCCTGAGTAATCTGAAGAAGGTCATTCGCTCCGACGTTTCGCTCCTTCAGCAGCAGAAATGCTCACAGTGAGAGTCCCGCTGTTATAGGTGAGCGTTTTGACATTTATTACTTTTATCCATTACATTATGAGTGAAAATAGCCCATAATAATAATAAGGAAGAGGATGACTGAGCCACATACAGAGAGTGTTCTGTGTGTACAAGATATGAAAAACAATGAAGTCCAATGAACTGGTTTTATTTGTCATTAATTAAGGAAAACAATAATTCAGACAATTATTGCAATGACTATTCATAGGAAGCAATATTTCGAATTTTGACCATGTTACTGTCATTATCAGTGGTGATAGTTACATTGATTGATTGATTGATTGGTTGACTGATTGATTGATTGATTAATTGACTGGTGGACTGATTGATTGGCTCACTCAGAGTGTAACGTGCTAACCGCGGGAGCTCATTTCAGATTTTATGAGCCCAAACACTTTTCTGCTCTGAGGGGGTGTCTAGTGGGCTGGCCCCCCCTGCACACTGTGCCCTCACTGAGGGGTGGGGGGTGTGAAACCCTCCCAGGCATTATAAATCCCTGCCAGAGAGAGGGCATGAGGCAGCCAATAAGCTTTCATTAGGGTCCTACAATGGCCTGAGATGCATCATTAGCTAATTGAGTTTGTTTATGTGTGTCGGGGGGGGGTGGGGACAGGCAGAGAGAGAGAGAGAGAGAGAAGGAAGTATAGTGGGGAGAGAGAGTGAAAAAGTGGAGGGAGAGGGAGGGAAGGAAGGAGAGACAGAAAGGGAGGTAAAGAGAGAGAGATATGGAGAGCGAGGAGAGATGGGCTTGTCTGTTCACATGCTCCACACAGTGCTGACATGCCCTGTGGTCAACTCTGCTGGGCGAGGGAGAGTGGACCCACACGCTCTGAGCCGACACACTCTGCAGAGAGAGCCCTGCACCCAGACGCTCCAGCTCACGTTCGCCACGAGTGCTGAGCTCGCCACACTGCTCCAACACACTCCAACCAGCCTCAGGAACACCCAGGAACACACAGGGTCCTGAAAAGGCTTTTAAAATGAACTCAAACACACAAACGCTGAGCTCCCTTCATTAGACTGTCAGTACTGAACAGCTCTCTGACAAATCAAACGTATTCAAGACACCATGTGACTAAAGTCTAATAATTTTAATAACAGAATTGCGTTTTACGTTCTTTGAAATGTTTTATTTTGGAGGTAAGAACTTTTTATTTGTAAAAACACAGATGTTATACACCGCACAGTAGACTTGCGTGACGCATGTTGCAGAGGAGAGGAATGTTACTCTGTCTCACTGCGTTGCCATAGCGTTGTGGCAACATCACCATGCCGATGCAACAGCAGCAACATTTTTTGAGTGGTGCCGACAAGTAAGCCTAGCGGAGAGAAACACAGCCGCGCGTCAATCCTGCTGTCGAAGAATCAAATCTGACAAGTGCACAAACACACCTCCTCGGGCCCTGACGATGGAAGCTGTCACTCCACAACCCTGGAAAACACAGAGCTGCACCAGACCTCAGCTTTTTCCCCTCCGTCTGCCCACACTCCGTCAACAAACGTCCCGCTCCCCCGTCCCTCCCCGGCCTTTCTGGAGGGGTTTGCAGAGCAGTGGAGCTCGCAGTGAAAAGCCGGGTCCTTATCGCGTGCCAGATCGTTTGGTGTGGCCGTCTGTGGTTACACCCGCTGAGCGGAGCGGACCGCCACACCATGAATCACCCTGCCACAGAACTCATAACACCGGGCTGCACAGACGGAGAGAGAGAGTCTGAGAGAGAAAGAGAGAGTCTGTGTGCGAGAGAGAGAGAGAGAGAGGGAGAGAGAGAGAGAGAGAGAGAACCCATGGCAGCCTTGCTGGGTCAAAGTCACACAACTAACCAGACACTTAATTATGTTTATAATCGTTAGTGAGGGCATATATACAAAGTACTTAATTTTAATTACCCTTGCCTAAAACCTTCAACCTTTTGCGGTGGGATCATGGAGGAAAGAGAGGAATTAAATATGTGAAAGAAAAAAGCACTCCTGAAGCACTCCGTTCTTTATTTTATGTTCTTTTCAGGGGTCACATTCATTCCTCTCACATCATTTCTCACCCTGGTCTGTTTGGTGTGCTTCAGTTGGCTTTAGATTTTAACATTTTGGCCTCCAGCTAGCTCCCTCAAATAAAAAAGTCCCATAATTAAGGAAATATGGGTCAGTGGAATAATATAAAACACATTATGCCTTTCAGACACCAGTATAATCCTGCCTGTATCTATTCGGCATGATAAATGTCCATCCATTCAACCGTATGACTGCTACTATTGCATCAGTAGCATCTTTCAGTGAAAACTGAAAATCACAAATCTGCAAGACCATTTTCAACTTTTAAAACCCCCATTAGGACCAAAGACAATAAGACTCTCTTCAATCACACTCAGAGGTGTGTGCAATTCAATCAAATACATTTCAGTACAAGTTTCTTCGAGTGTTTTCTGTTCCTTTGGAAACAAGCAGACACGTCCTCTGGAATATGTTCTATTAATTTAAAATAAAACAGTACAGCAACTGCCCTTAAAAAGACTGAAGTCATTTTTGATTGGATTCTCAGAGAGACCCAGTGCATTTGAGAGTGTCCTGAAAAAAAGTGCTTCAGGACATAAGAAGATATACTGACAGAAACAGGCCACTCAGCCACGCACATCCAACACTGGCCAAGAATCTTCAGAGCGTCCAGCACTGCGTCAAGCCGGACTTGAACAGTTTCATATTTTGGAGCAATGGTGATATTTGGTGAGTGCCATGCCAATATTTGACATTAGTTCTGTAAGGTACATAAGGGAGTTAATGAACACAACCCGTGGACTGTCATACTTTAGATTGGATTCCTAGAAAGATGGTAGTCTGGTCCCTATGAACTTTGACCCCATCAGCCACACAGATAAGGTTCCTGGCCTCTGGCCGTGGCCGGCAAGGCTGGGCACTGATTGGAACAGGAGCAAGGGGGAGGCTGCCACGGGGTCATGAACTAGCTGGTGTAGTTAAACGGTTTATCTGATCACCACTGTTTACTCTCCAGCCAATCACAGGCATGCTTCAGTGCCTCCATGACAACGATTCACAACCCCATCACCTGTGAGTCACCACTAAGAGGAAAGGTGAGATAGAAACATAGCAGGGGGGAATACAGAGGCGGAGAGAGAGAGAGAGACTGAAGCAAAAAACAGACAGAGTGAGAGAGAGAGGGAACGTTGGCGGAGCTGCTGAGAGGAGATGTGGTCATTTCGGTTGTAATTCAGGTCATTTTGGCATATGCGTCTGAGATCTGTGGTCAGTGAAAACGGTACGGACAGCCCCCCCCTCCCATCCTCCACTCCATTCCACCCAAGAACAGCACATCAGTCACACTGTTTTCGGCTCTGGTAGCCGCCGAGATTACACGGAGAGTACAGGAGAGAAAGGAGATTTGCTGTCCAAAAAAGCAGCGCCTGCAAGAGAAACTTTACTGATGCAGCTGTTCATCTATGAACACAACGACAGGACTTAGCGGCTGCAGGACAGGGATTACCTGCAGGAACGGGACGCTGGTCCAGACACCCAGCCGAATCACAGTCTCCTCAGTACGGATAAAACAATTTTCCTAATGTGTTTTGATGAGGCTCACCTATGGAAATTTTTAAAATTTGTTGGATTGACCGCATATTATATCAAATGAATACACACAAAGTAGATGCATTAATTATGAAACATTCATTTCATGAAAAGTTTTCACATACTTTGAGAAGTATAACTCTATACAGCGCATATGAATATAAGTCACATATATTTTAGTGATGGAGAAACACTCGGGTGAACATCAGCCCGACAGGGCAGGCCTATCATATTCAAAATGATTCCATTCGGACTGGGAAACGTCCCTGATAGCCATATGGGAAGACACAGAGAGCACCTATGTGAAGGAGTCTCCTCTGTCTGCTTCCTTCTCTGGGATTCTTCATCCTCCTTTGGCACGGAAAACAAACCTGAAAATAAAGGGGGCCTCTCTCTGCCCCCTGCAGCAGCAGCTGCTCCGAGACCATGAGTTTCTTTTGCCCCCGCAGCTACTAACGAAGATAAAAACGCCACCTGAGGGGGTGGGGGGGGGATTGAAGGTGTAAATAAATAAACAAGAGTGGAGGGGGTGGGGGGGTGGCAATCGCACATCACTTTGTTAGTTGCTCTGCACTCTTGAGCAAACTCGGAACGCAGAGTCCCACCACGATAATTTAAGCATTACAGCTAATTGCTGATAGACCGCTGGGGACCTTGGCTCTGGGCACAAGCAATTGGAGCAGACTGTTCCTGCAACATGCCGGGGGGGGGGGGATTCTGGGATTCAGAGAACTTAGAGTGAGATAGACAGAGAGAGAGAGGGTGGGAGGGAGGAGGAGAGAGAGAGACGCACCAGGAGAGTGAAGAGCAGGTACACACGCCTGTCATCGGGCGGCGGAGACCCTTCTCCGTGTTTGAGAGTGCGGAACGGCAGCCCCCCCTCTTCCCCACGCCGCCCCCCCACCCCCTCGCCTCCCCAGAGGAGCAGCGGCTCAGCTAAGCAAATCTGAGGGACTCTTCGCTCCACCAAGCAGCTTAGAGACGCCTCTGGCTGCTCGCCTCTAATCCAGCGGCCCCGCTAAAATTATCCTCCTGGCGGGGTTTGGCACCGTGCGGAGCCGCCATACCGTCCGCCCCCTGCCACACCGCCGCTGGGCGCCCGTGAATTATGTGTGTGCATGGGCTGACATGCACGCGGCTGCTGCGGAGAGATTGGTGAGACGTGTGTGTGCGTAGGTGCAGGCAGGGAGCTGGCAAGGCTGTCTGTACGTCCAAGTGGCCGTCTGGATGTTAGAGCGTGTCTCCACATACACTCAGGCAGGGTACTTTTCCATGTCATGTTTGGGTTTTCGGGCATGTTTGGTTTTCAGAGATACAAACTTGACTACAAAATACCACAATTCTGTTTGACATCTGTAAGTGAATTGAATTTAGAACAATTTTAATGAATTATAAAGTAAATAAAATGTTTTAACAAATCTGCTTTAGAAAATGATTTACTTGTAGAAATTGCAGGTACTTATTTGTGTGTATGCCAGTACATCACACTCACTGTGTTACCTGAAAACAAATGCACATTCCCTTATTTCAGCCTCCTGCTCTGAAAACAGATGACACCTGGGGAGAGAACAGGTAATGTAGAGGGTTTGAGAGCCATCAGTAGTGAGTGAATCACACTGTCAGTAGTGAGTGAATCACACTGTCTGTAGTGAGTGAAGCACACTGTCAGTAGTGAGTGAATCACACTGTCAGTAGTGAGTGAATCACACTGTCTGTAGTGAGTGAAGCACACTGTCTCTAGTGAGTGAATCACACTGTCTGTAGTGAGTGAAGCACACTGTCTGTAGTGAATGAATCACACTGTCTGTAGTGAGTGAATCACACTGTCTGTAGTGAGTGAAGCACACTGTCAGTAGTGAGTGAATCACACTGTCTGTAGTGAGTGAAGCACACTGTCAGTAGTGAGTGAATCACACTGTCAGTAGTGTGTGAAGCACACTGTCAGTAGCGCGTGAATCACACTGTCAGTAGCGCGTGAATCACATTGTCAGTAGTGAGTGAATCACACTGTCAGTAGTGAGTGAATCACACTGTCTGTAGTGAGTAAAGCACACTGTCTGTAGTGAGTGAAGCACACTGTCTGCAGTGAATGAATCACACTGTCTGTAGTGAGTGAAGCACAATGTCAGTAGTGAGTGAAGCAAACTGTCAGTAGCGCGTGAATCACACTGTCAGTAGCGCGTGAATCACACTGTCAGTAGTGAGTGAATCACACTGTCAGTGGTGAGTGTCAGTGAAGCTGAGGATCTCACTGTCAGTGGTGTGACTTTGTGTTCCTCAAACAGCACAGACAGTATGTAGTTGGTGACATATCTGTGTTGTGGGAAGAGGTGAGTGTGTTTTACGCGTGACATCACAGGAAGTGATGTGGTATGATTGTGGTTCCTTACTTGGCTGGAGAGGGCTGCTGCATTGGGGCTGATCAGGTCAGTTTGAGAGAAAGACTGAAGCTGTTTCCCTCTGCTGTCTGTGCCGTGAACCAGAGGGAGAGCTTTCCCTGGCCTGTTCAGTCTGAGGAATAAGAGAAAGGACCCGTCAATTAGCACAATCACCTGTCAATCAGAGCATTGTTTCAGCCAACACAAAAGCTTTTGCCAATCACAACAAAACCATATTGAAACCATACATGTAATTTATAGAGTACTTGTCATTGCATAACACGCTGTCAAAGTGCTTTACAGTGGGCAGGGGCTTTAAAATCCCAATGTAACAGCATTATCTGGGACAAATAGCAGCAACACCTGATCAAAATCTCAAAATCTCAACTCTAAACTTTTAATCAATTTCATCAAATGTCCACTAAAGGTTTTTTCCACTGGCATTAATTGTATTGTAGTGTATTGTAGGCAAATGGCACAATATGTGGATATACATTAGTTCAAATCTCAAAACACTGACTTCCTGTTAGCATGGTGTAGCTCCACCCATTTGTGGAGTAATGATACTTCAGTTATCATTACTCAATGCAGGTATGACTGCTGCTGTCAGGAGTGACACTGACTACCTGCTGCTTGTGTGTATGTTTAAGTGTCATGTGAAAAGTTTTTGATGAGGTGTTTTTGCTCTTATCCTGTTAAACATCAATGTGTTGAGGTTTTTATTTGCTAAAAACAGTGTGATGGATATGAACTGTCAGCAAGAAGGTATGCATGCATTTGTCTGGTGTGTTTTTATTTTTTTACATTTAAAAATCGTTCTGCACATGTGGATGGAAACATGTTCACTGTAAAGCAGCAGTTCCACCTGATGCAGGGTCAAATACTCTTCTTTTCACCACCGGGTTAAAAAAAAGGTGTTCAGACACAGAGCTATGAGCTCAGCTCAGTTTTCAGCCATTTACACTCTTTCTGCTGTGGCTGGAAGTGAAGGGTTAAGCAGATCCTGGATTAGCCGTTATGGGAATATCAAATCTCCCATCACTGAGAGGCAGAAACAGAGGGACACAGAAACGTGCGTGCACGCTGCATTCAGGCTAGCACAAAGGAGGGATGAAGTCAGGGTGTTGAGTTACCTTGGAGGCCACAGATCCTTCATTCACACCAGATACTCAGCTGTGTAATCTTAATTTATACAGTTCTGTATCCTGGCCTCTTTGTCCAAAAACATCCTATTTTCACAAATTTACTGTGAATTCACTAATGGCAGGTCATTAAAGGCATTTATTAAGACCAATACCGTGGAAGTAGAGGTATTGTGCTATATAGCAACTGCAGAAACTCAAGAAAGAAGTTCAGAAGCAGAGTGCAAGAGAAAGAGAACAGGAGAAGAGTATCTGGATGATCTCAGTGATCTGTAGGAAGCTCAGAGTTTTGTGACCCTTTATCTGGCAGGCAGACGGAACCCGTTGTGCTCAGGGCCTGGAAAAGTGTTTTCCCTGAGTCTGAACGACTCCACGGTTAAGCAGTTAGGCGATTCCGCTCTGGACAGAGCGGCCGAGGACTTGAGTCAGAGCCAGGACTCCCATAGCAAAGACAGGACAGCGAAAAAAAACCTCAGCACAGACCGAAAGAAAAAGAAAAAGGAAAAGAGGGAGGCACAGGTGTGTGTGCTGGAGGTAGATGTGGGGGGGGGGGTCTGCTCGAGTCATCCTCTGCTCAGATTCCCCACCTCCTGCATCTGAAAACCTTAAACTGTTTAGGCACTGGAAAAAAGAAAGAAAACACCCTACAGATTTTTTTATTATTTTAATAACACATGGTATTAACCCAAAAAACAAACAGCAGTTTTCTATAAACATATTTTGTTTTGAATAATGGTGAACACAGATAGCCAAACATCTCTCCTGATTTTACCTGAATACACTCATGAAATGCAACCAGAGAGAGATGCTGAAGGAACGACCTTTGAACGAGCAAAGCAGCACCCCTACATTCACTCAGTGACTTTATGAACGGGACAGTGGCACCCCTACATTCACTCAGTGACTTTATGAACGGGACAGCGGCACCCCTACATTCACTCAGTGACTTTATGAACGGGACAGTGGCACCCCTACATTCATTCAGTGACTTTATGAACGGGACAGCGGCACCCCTACATTCACTCAGTGACTTTATGAACGGGACAGCGGCGCCCCTACATTCACTCAGTGACTTTATGAACGGGACAGTGGCACCCCTACATTCACTCAGTGACTTTATGAATGGGACAGGGGCGTCACGGAGGTCATACATGCAGTAACACGTGTCACGGCACAGGGGAATCCATCTCAGGGGAAAGTCAGAAAGTTCACTTTTCATAACACTTTCACTTGCAAATTTGCCCTACTTATGCAGCACTGTTTACAAACTGCAGGATGTGACATAAAAAACGGCAGCAGAGGCATGAAAAATGAAGGCGAGTGTCCCCAGCACAGAAACACATCCAGTTTCCTTTAAGGCCTTTGAGGGTAACTTGCCTGGAACGTGCTGTCGGTGACCATGATACAACTTGTTTGGAGCTGTTAAATGCTCTTCAACGGTTTTGGTGGGGAACGCGCCTGTAAAGACTTGATCTCACAACCAAAATTTGAATATAATCAAAACGTGGGGTGAAGGGTTTTATGGGCGTAATACAGCGCTGCAGCCTGTTGAGAGCTCAAGCACATTGTTACATTCATCGTAGGAACCTTAACCATCGGTAATCCCTTTTATGTAATGAATTTTTGTAACAGCATCTGATGTTTTTTGTTTTCACCAAAATCGCAAATAATTCAGACCTGAGAAAGCAGGTTAGGTCAGTAAACTATGCAATCAGCTGATTTAATTGGTCAATAAGTCCTGAGTTAAAATGAATAGCCACACCCTGTTGCACCCCAGGTCCAGGGCTGGGAACCCCTGCTGCCCCACTGGAGCAGGTCGGGGAGCAGGCTCTAAACCAGGATAAAAGCCCTGAGATCTGCAGTTATTAGGGTCCCACCCTGATCAGAAACACTCCTGGGCGCGATCCAAACGGATCGTTCTAGGGTCACGACACTTGAATTTCACAGATCTTTTTTTCATCAGCACTGATCTCCAGAAAAATGTATATGGAGACCCCTACAGTCAGTTTCATTTCAACCTTGAGCTCCAAAAAATTCTTCACATGAACAACTTCAGAACTCAGGCACTTTGTGCACTCAGGTCGTTTTAAGGAAGGGGTTGAGTGCGTTGCGTTTATAAACATCTGTTTCTGTGGATAAAGGACTGTGTGCTCAAGCTGGCTGAGTAGTGCTGGAATGCGGAGAGAACAGCTGGGTGAGGCCGGAGAGCTCAGAATCACAAAAACCTGTTTACAGCTTCACCAGCATTCTCTCTCTAAACACAAAAAATGCTTTCAAAGTGAAATGGAGGAATAAAGAGCTTCAGCCACATGTCAGTGCGAAGCACGGGCCCCGGTCTGAAACACAGCTTAATGCAGCATCACAGGCTGACTAAATACTCAACTCTATATTCTTCACATTTAAAGTTTTCAAATGGAAAAAGTCAGAATCTCTGAAGTGTAAGTCCCACACCAACCTACCTCCTGCTTTTACTCAAAGAAATGGAAGCAGAGGGCGGTGATGTAGGACTTCATGGAACCAGTGGGAATAGTTTGCTCAGTCTCTTTAAAAAACAGAATAGTTACATTTAGAAGTACAAAAACAACCAAATTTATCCAAATTTTCACTGCCATGTTTTTAGACTTGAATGATCATGTAAAGCTGTATTCAAACGACAGGATGTGGCTAAAAGATGTTAAGAAGACATCTCTCAGCGGAGAGGGGCTTTGTCCCAAGCACAGGCCTTATCTGAGCTGAGCTGCTCCCAGGTCAGCGGGTTACACACACTCTCACACAATAATGCACACACTCACACACACACACACTGTCACGCAATAATGCACACACTCAAACACACACACTGTCACGCAATAATGCACACACTCACACACACACACACACACACACACTCACACACTCACACACACACTCAC
>JAFBMS010000602.1:0-79959 GCA_019788955.1 Albula glossodonta
TATTTTCCATTATGTCTTATTGATTGATTTTGTCAGTAGATATGAGCGTACCTTAATAGTAAGTCCTTGACTGTTAACAGTGTTCCCTTTTGATATGTTATTCGTGATTGGTTAAATGTTACACATAACTGCCCAGATGTCTACAGCTGTGTATGATTTGCCAAACTGACATAACCTGTCAAATGAACTTGAGGACCTGTGGAATGTTGAATGACTTTTGTGCTCTAAAGGAATACTGGCTTAAGCCGCATCCTCAGACCAAAGGGGGGTGTAGGGACAATGGAACTACATTGCCACACACTCCACAGGAAACACCAGTGATGTGTATAGCACCGCCCCACCCTGACATCCCGAGTTACAGTCAGCCAATTCTGTATCCCCAGAAACACACAATGGGCAATGAAAGTCATAAAACTAGGAAGAACCCATTGTTCCCTCTCTTACTCTCCCAGCTCTTACTCCTACATTTATCCTCATGTGCAGAACACATGCAGGAAAACTCAGACACTCTCACACTATAACTACTCTCCACTCAAGACAGAAAAATACAAATAATAAAGTGATTCAATGAGTTGAAAGTAAATTTACAACATTATTAATTTGTACAAAGTGTAGTCCACTCATTCAACATTCAATGTTTATTTGGTGAGATGTTATAAAACAAAGAGAATATGATGACATATAGAGAAGGCACAGGGTCAGGGTAAGAGTGTAAGGACTGATGATGATGATGGGACCCCTTAGTGTGCACAACACTCAGATGAAAAGCTAAGGAACGAATTCCCCAACCACTGAGGTCTCGAAGGAGACAGATCAGAGGGAACAAATCCCTAAAACAAAACAAAAATACACTCCTGCGTGAGAACCCCAACTCTAAGATAAATAAAAAGAAACTAAGACTTCAGGAGTGGAAACCTAACAGCTCTTAATATATAGAGAGCTAAACGTGAAGTACCACGCAGATACTTCAGCACCAAATTCTTCGGCGGTGAACACGGATCAATCCCGCAAACAAAAGAAAATAAAGAACTTCGTAAAGATTCCTACATTATACTTACACTCCAGGCATACTAAGCCAAAACAAACAGAGGACAAAATCTCTTCCAAAGCCGGCGAAGTGTATAGACGACACTAACGTAAAGAGATGCTGAAGCCCTGGGTAATATAAAGAGCTCACACACCTGAAACCAATTACTAATCGGCCACACCTAGCAATCAGCCGATAACCAAAGGAACATCGTTAGCTTCCCGACAATAGTACAGGCGAGAAAGCACAAAACAAATAATAAAACCCAAGATAGCACCTGCAATCATGACAAAGAAGTCATCAGAGAGGGCAGGTAGGGGAACTCTCTGTCCCCAAGTAGGACACCATCAAACTGTCCTACATTCATATGGGGGTACAGTGTAATTTTTGTACAACTTTAAGCTGAGTCATGGACAGAGCCTGGCCACTTGGATTCAGCATTTGTAATGGTGTGGGCTGCATCACATATTATCTTAACAGTGCAGAAGAGTAACAGTAGGAGTAACAGTTGCCTTGCTAATGTGTTCAGCCTCTCTGATGTGAGAAAGAAAACTTCCATTGATATAAAACTCAAAGGCAATGCAGAACATTTATTCTGAATGGAGGGTGAATCACAGAAAGATGAGCTCAAATACAAAAATTAAATACAACTACAAAACGAACATTACATACTTATTGACAATCTGTAAGTTCAGTTATTTGTAAGGTCATTTTTTTAACATTAAAAAAATAAATGGAAATTCTTTGGAAATGCTGAGCTAAATAACCAACAGTAAAGGGACAGGAATAGGGGAAAAAAGAGAAAGGATTACAACAACAAAAAAAAACAAATGGACAAGAAAGACAGAAAGGATTGAGAACAGGACAAATTCACACCCAACAAGAAAAAGGAATTTGGACATTTATTAAACAAGGGAACACAAAAAGGAAAACAGAAAAAAGGTAAGCCTTTACAAATTTAAAGGGATAAAATAAAAGCTAACCACGATGATAAAAAAGGACAAAAGACAGAGGACAAAATAACACTGAAGGGGAAAAAAACTACATTCCATCAATGAATTAAAGTGTGTAGCATTACCATTAGCCACCTAGCTGTGTGTCCCAACTGCAAAAAGTGACACTTAAAATTGACAGTTGGAAAGCAGCTTGATTGACAGGCCTGCCTACAAGCACAGGCTTGTAAAAAAAAATGGCTACAAGTAACAATTTAGGCCAAACAGAGAGTGCTGCAGCAGGCAGGGCAGTACTCCTTCAAGATTATGTACCCAGAGAGCACCAGGAGTGCTAAAGCCCGGAAATTATTCAAAACCAAAATCATAAAAGACCATCCAGAGACACTAATTCTTGACTATGCGACAACAGGAGGCAAACAAATAATTACAAATTTAATTTTCTGCACTACAAAGACAGAAACCTGGCATACCACAGTATGTGAGGAATTCAAAAACATAAAGAATGGGATTTCAAAAGGCCGACAGCTGAATATAGGTGAAGAGGAGGACTCAGACTGTTATCTGCTTACCATTAACATTTATCACAATGGTACTGTCGTAATACAAGGGAATGTAGAAATTCTTTTTGATTTCGAAAAAAGATTCCCCAAATTAAAAGAAAAGGTTAGAATCACAGCTCCTCTAGACACATCACACTACACCCCCTAATCACACTACACCTTCCAATCACACTACACCCTCCAATCACACAACACCCCCTAATCACACTACACACCCTAATCACACTACACCCTCCAATCACACTACACCCCCTAATCACACGACACCTCCTAATCACACGACACCCTCCAATCACACTACACCCCCTAATCACACTACACCCTCCAATCACGTGGCACTACCCAAACACTCTGCCCACCCCAGACACACAGTGGCCCCATCCACAGACACTGCCTTCCTGACCGACTCCAACCAGAAGCATGTGAATATGAGACTGCTCATATTCTGACTTTGAACCTTCAGGCATGCTTGGGAGATTTGCATGTTTGGGGCGGAGATTCATAGAAATTGGGGCGTTTCTCATTGAAATACCCTCTACGCGGATTCAGACTTTGACTAAGCGGATTTTCAGGGTGCGTATCCTACACGCATCACAACCCTGTATTAAATCGTGGACTCCTATCAGTCAGACTTTGAAATGACATTTTTTTTCAGAGTTGCCGTATTGCACGGAGTAGGATAACTCCTGAAATCATTTAAATTATTTCTGGATAACAGGCGTACGTAAAAGTATGCCTCTGACCATCACCAACAATAGCGTTGTTGAATCTGAAACGCATGGCTGCATTTCGGTCAGTGTTCCTCAGTCCGCACGTCTCAGATAAATATAAACTCATTAATGCTTTTGGCGTGTTGTCCTTTCTAAACTCTATGAACCCACGGACAATAATTTGCAGATCTCAAGACTTACCATATGCCAGTATAAATGTAATCACCAGGTCAAGTAAAACAAACTTGTGCATTGTGGCGCCGGGAGAGGTGGAGGGAGGAGTGAGTGCCTCAGCTCCTCCCACAGTACTGCTGTAAGTCTCCTGGTTCCCTCCCTCACTGGAGCTGAAACAGCAGAGGCATCACAAACAGGCAGGCTCACCTGAGAGTGATTTCTAATCAACTCAGCTGTGAGCACTTGCCTCCAATTAGGCCCTCTATTTAAGCACAGCCTGAGAGGCTGCTGAGGTTCTGAACCTTTGGACTTTTTTTTTTGTGTTTGGGATGGCTGTGCTGTGTTTTGTATTTTGACCTTATTTTGTGTTAAGACCTGTTTTTGTAGAGTTTTCCTTTTCCCCTATGAGGGGTAAATAAATGGCCTTTGGCCCTTTTTGTTTCAACCTTCATTGTGTTTTCCTCCACTCACCACTCGGCACAGTGGCCACACCTGCCACTGTGTCACAGCATTTATCAAATTACATGATAGGCAGTATATTTTACATGAGAACCTAACCATGCTTCTTCAGTCTTGACCAATTTAAATGACGGTCAGGAGTGTTTATGCCAAGGTCTCACTTGACTTTTAGCTCCGTTTGATCCATTTAGCGGTCGAAATTGTGGGTGGAGACACAGACTCCGTTAATTCAGTTAATTCGGACATGAGCGATTCAATTATAGTTTTCATCAGCAGATGGTAACATTAGATAGCAACATAGGCTAGCTACTTTTATGTCCAACGACAAGATTGATATCGACAGGTATGCTCTTTCCCAACATGGTCATATGCGGCTTCTTTGTTAACATTCTCAACTATTTTAAAATATCTGCAAAACATGATAACTTAAAGCTCCCTGGGGTCAAACAGTAACTCTCTGATTGGCCAGACAGCAGCAGATTCGCATAATTGCGAGGTCAAAGTTCACCACAGTTGAACTCGGAGCGTAAAACAGAGCCCCGCCCCGCATCAAGAGCAGAGCAGAAATCTGCTCCCAGAAGCGTTGACAGTTCACGCCACCTTCCATTGAGTTGAATGGAAATTCCTGCGGATATTTCGCAGCCTAGTGTGACCGTGGCACCGTTTTATCTCATCCACGTTCCTCACTGCCACGCTCTGATTCGCCAAGCAAAATTACCCAGGTGGTCACGGCAGGACAGAGTGCATACACGAAATGGGTCGTTGCTGGTTCGACTGAAATTAATTAATATAATCTTTCAGAACAACTAACTGTTTGTTTATTGGATAGATTGACTGAACGGACCGAGAGGCTGATATCAGCTAAATGTGAGAAGCCGGTACTGTGTTCACCTTACTTTAGATATCCAGCATTGCAATTCATGATAAGTCATGTTCATTGGTGCTACTGCTACTTCACAAAAGTGCATATTAAAATTTTAATTGTATTGCCCATTAGAAGTACAACTACTTTCTGGCCTTCACAAGTATAAGTATAATCAGATCAATGAAACAATGATATCCAATTAATTTCGATGTATAAAAAACAACTACATATAACTACTCAGCTCTTACATTTGGATTCCACTGCATGATTTTTAGAATATCATTACAGCATTTGGTAACATACGTTAAAACCGCTTATTTTTAGCAGACACTATCAAAGTTCGAGAATCACGTAGGGTTGGCGCATGGCTATGTCAGTCGTTTGTCTGATTAACTTTCAAAATTGAAGTTTTCTCAACTATGCCGCAGACTCTTCGTACTAGGTAACGTACCTCTGAGAAAAACATTAGTGGGCCATCAGGTTTTCGTGAGGGGTGTGCCATTTTCCAGGCAAAATTAGCATTATTCAAGCTCCTATATGGGTCCTCCTACTTTTCTGCCCTGTGTGGGCCGGGCGTGGCCGCATTAGCCAGGTCGGAATATGAGTATTTTCCACGCAACTATTTACGCGGAAAAAACGGTGAGCGCCCTCCAAGTTAGAATTCCCTCCTTCAAAACAAAAAGAGCTTCCTCTGCAATAAAAAGAAAATTTTACAATATTAAATTACCCATAAAAATCTGGCTGAAAATAATTGACAGCATTATTGTGCTGTATTGTGCTGTGAGGTATGGGGTCCACTTAGCCATCCAGACTACTCACAATGGGACAAAAACCCTGTGGAAATCCTGCATGCTGAATTTTACAAAAATATACTCCAGGTCCACCGAAACACACTGAACACTGCATGCAGGGCACAATTAAACCGTTACCCTTTGATTATTAACATTCAGAAAAGAGCATTAAAATTCTAGATTCATCTGAAAACATGCAAACCAAATTCCCTCCAATATAAGGACTTCCTATCCCAAGAGCTAAGCCCCAATAGAAGTCCTCTCAGTCAGTTGGCCATTAAACTAACAAACCAAAAATAACAACTGACAATACAAAATTATGACATGTTTCAGACCAGCACTGCTTCAGTTAAAATCAGCCAATTAATAAATCAAATAAAAGATTCTTATTTGGAACATTGGAAGAAAATGACATAACCGCAAAACAAATTAAATTGCTACACTATGTTAAACAGAAATTACAAACTGGCAGAATATCTCTCCACTGTTAGAAATATAAAGCAGAGACAGATCCAAACCAAATACAGACAAAGTGATCACAGCCAGACCATTGAAACAGGCAGACACAAGCAAACTTGGCGCCCCAAAGAGGATAGGATATGTGATCACTGTGAGACAGGTGAGGCTGAGACAGAGGTACACTTCCTCCTATACTGCACAAATTACACAAAAATTCACAAAGACGTATTTGAAAAATTTTAAAGAATATATCCACATTTTGAAACACTCCCTGTGGAGAGACAATTACCAATCTTACTGGGTGAAGGACACACAGCCTCCCTGGCTGCTCTATATGTAGCAAACTGTCACCAGTGCCAGGAATATAATAAATGTAAAAATTTTAGTTAATAGTCATTCATTGTATGCATTCATGTTTGTTCATTTTTTTCCCTGTAATTGTGTTATTTCTTCTGTTATTGTGTTAACTGTACCATTTGCTTTGGCAACACAGACCATGTCATACCAATAAAGCACCTTGAAATGATGTGTAGCCTCATGTTTGAAATATGAGCCTGGAGAATGTTGATAAAATTAATTATTGATTTCTCAGAAATGGGAAAATTCACAAAGATACTCATCAGGGAATGATAGAATAGCTATCTAATCAGGGTCTAATCTCCCTCTCCCCATGTAAAGCTCTACAAATTATTAGAGCTTCACTGCTGATGCGATCACCAAGAAAAGGGCATGCCACGTTCGACAAACTATCTCCTACCTACATGCTGCAGGCATTCTAACGAGTACCTCCAGGTTAGTTTAAGTAAACCTGTTCGCTCGCTCACAAGCACACACAAATGCACATGCACATGCACATGCACGCGTGCGTGTGTGTGTGCGTGTGTGTGTGCGCGCGCACACACGTGCTCCAGAAGGGGAAGGAGTCAGAGGGAGAGAGACAGGTGATGGACCCCTGTGTTTGGGCATGTTTATCAAAGGATTCTACATTTAGGGGCATTTTAGGGCTTACCAACAACAAAGAGGGTCGTACCACGCCCAATTCTACTTTTAACTGGTAACCCCAAATGTACATCCATATTGGCTGTCATAAGTGTTTCACTTTAGTTTCTGAATAAAACTCTGCTCCTTGCCATGCTTGAAAAGCCTGCTGCCTCTTTGGTCACTGATTCAGAGGTATTTACAAGGGGGTGGAGTCCATTTGTCCGTCTCAGGCCGTGTCTGGCTGCATGGCAAGGGACCATAAAAGAAGGGAGCAGGGTAAATAACCATAAAATGCATGTTGCTGTCTCAACACTAGTCTATGGATAGAACACACACACATAATCCCACTTTCACACTGAACTTCAACACAAGATAATTCTGGTCAGGAACCACACAGCTGGCAACCCTAAGACTCATGAGGTTTTATCCTGCTTTACTTTGCAATGATAAATAAGTAAGAAGAGAGGGATGGGACCAATGTGGACAAAGGAAGGAAAGCTGGGGAGAGAGAAGTAAACTAAGAGGAGGAGCTGTTTAACATTTCTCTGTTTGGAGCCATAATGACGAACTCTATTTACTAAAGGTCACAATGTACACAGCACTACTCACCCCAGTGTCTGTAGTTTACAGTTCGGACTCTTCAGTCCAGCACAGAGCAGCTTCACTCCTGAATCTCCCAGGTTATTGTAGCTGAGGTCCAGTGTCTGTAGTTTACAGTTTGGACTCTTCAGTCCAGCACAGAGCAGCTTCACTCCTGAATCTCCCAGGTTATTGTAGCTGAGGTCCAGCTCTCTCAAGGTGAGCTTGATGACTGGAGAGCTGAGGTCACAATTTCACAGGACCTCTTTGTAAGACCACAGCTGCTAAGTCTGAAAGAAAGAGGTGATGTGTTAATATTTAACACTTAATAACAATTAAATACAGTATTATTGGTGCTCACTGATAAAGAGTGATATTGAGGATTGTAAGATCTACAATGCCCTGATGAAGATTTCTGTGCTTCACTCTCCAGCTGCAGCACTTTACACCTGAGAATAAGATGTCCTGCTCAAGTCTGACAGTTCTACAGCTGTGGGTCTGACCCAAATAACCCGTTTTCCTCCATTCAGTTCTGTCAGAATTTGGGGCTTAATGGCCCAGCTACCTTTTCCACAGTCTTTTTCAGGCTAACTCTGGGCTTTAAGCCTCACTCATGGCCCTACTCATGCCCCTGAGCCAAGTGTGGACAGCAGGGCTAAGGATGGAGTTATCAGATCCTTTTATACTGTATTTCATTACTAAATCAAATTCCAGCCTGTAGAGTGAATCGTAAGTTAGCCTGACAAGTTGTGAGAAGTTTGTATTTCCTTCCAATAAGAGTAAAAAACTATCACAAAGCTAAAGGTTCACAGGAGTAGTCACAGGAAGGCGAAGGGGTATCAATATACACTAAACCACCCTGTGGAGAGAACACACACTTTAAATATACAGCAACCCAGCCTGTGGAGAGAACACACACACTTTACATACACACCAACCCAGCCTGTGGAAAGAACACACTCACTAAAAACATACACCAACCCAGCCTGAGGAGAGAAAACATATGCACTATAAATATACAGCAATCTCGCCTGTGGATAAAACACACACACAATGCTCTGAGCACCATTCTTCTACTTCCTCTTACCAAAAAATTTCAGTCTATTGTTGGATTTCCACCCTTTCTACTCAATGTTCTCGCTATTCTATGTGAGAGCGAAATCCACGTGTTCTTTTAATGAAGTAATAGGAGAAGATATTCGGTCACCAATCTCTTCGTTTTTTAAGCAGTAAGTGAATAAAGTATACAGAGCTCTGGGTTGAGATCCTCCTGTCCCTGACAAACAACAGAGTGTGTCAGTTTGTGAAGTCTGACTGACAATCCTTCCCTGACCCAGTCTTTTATAATACAGAACATGGTATTGTTTCCTAGGGAGTTGCTTCCTTTCTAAGTGGCTCCTTCTAAGTGGCCCGTAAATCTGACTCCCTCCACTTACACTGTAATTGTCAGGCAGTTTCTTTTGTGAGATGCGGTGGCTACTATTTTCTATTAAAGTTTAGATTACACTATCCCCTACCTTTACCCAGACATAGTTACCTCACTCCTGTCCTTCTCTACCTTTTCCTGTCTGCAAAGGTCAACGTCGCATATTATGCTGACAATACATAATGTGCTTTCCTGTCTTGACCACAAGTCTATTCCATCTGTTGTGAGTTCCCCTTACCCTAAGGTTACAGCAACATATCATATTTTTTATCAGCACTCCCCAGTACTTTTCCATGGTTGTTCTGTTAAAGTTTTTTGTTACACAAGTATCATTATATAACACATAATCTTATTTTGCAAAATTATCCTTATTGATTAACATAACACTTTAATTAATACATATTCTTCTTTGCCATTACCCTCTGTTGCCTAGATGTTGTTCCTTAGATTTTCCATATATCTACACTATTCAGGTCTTTAATCCTGTGGCTGTGCTGATGTAACTTTATGGACCTCATCTCACATGCACCAGGAAGAGGTGGGCTCTCTAAGAAACTCTGGCCATAAGGGACAAACCTATGGGCTGAACAGCACTTATGCTTTACAGCATCAGATGAGAGATCGCTCCCCAGACCGCTGTCATCTAAGCCTTTGCCTCTGAGAGAGAAGTGGAACATTCTCACCAGAGTTGTATTTAATCTCCAATTTTTCTTCCCAGCAGGAGAATGAAGCCAGTTTCCCTGTGCACCCTTCCAAAGAGGGGACCAGAAGATCTCAGCACGAATCTTCTGATAACCGTATGATTTATCCCCCTCCACACAGGGAACACAAGCTGTGTTTCACTACAGTTACCTCTCACTACGGATGGGTATCATTAAGATCTTATTTATACCTTACTGATGCTGTTGAACAATCTGAGACAATAATGACACCATCATCAATACTTTTCATAATTTAGAGGGGAAAAAAACAACTCTTCAGAATAGAACTGCCATTGATTTTATTGCTTATAGTTATGGGATATGTACAAAAATTCAGCGCCAACTTTCCGTACTGTAATTTTGATCCAAGATACACCTTACAGTATCTGAATATTTAATTACAGAGCTGTGGAAATAGTCGTATACACCTTATTATCATGATTTTAATGAGTGGGACTGACTCATTTACTTCTTTGTTTTCTATAATTGAAGGTATGTAATTAATATTGTAATACTGATTGAATACATTTGTAAATGTAACAATTCAGTAATTTATTCCCCTATGAACACCGAAATTGCTATTGGAAATACACACATTTTAACATTACAGATTGAGTGTGCAATGTGAACTGAAATCTTTAGCCTGAGTCATTATTAATACAGGAGGTCCTCGGGTTACGACGGTCTCGAGTTATGGCATTTCGTTGTTACGACGCACTGCCATGAATTACTTAAAAAACCTAGTTTCGACTTAAGCCGTCTGTGTTCATAAATACGACCACAGAAATAAAGGTAAGGAATTATTATTTTTTTATTACTGTTTCATTTAATTGCTGTATTGTATATGTCCTTCATGTGTAGTGTGTACAGTGCGAGTGACTTAAGGTGTTAATCTAGGTATAATTTAGGTATAAATTCCGACTTACGTTGAAAATCGGCTTACGACACGTTGCAGGAATGGAACTCGTTCGTAAGTCGAGGACCCCCTGCATTCGTGGGATATTTCGTCACATTTCAGCCCTTCATGAAAGAGGGGGTATGTGTTTGTTACTCACCCCAGTCTCTGCAGTTGACAGTGTGGGTCATCCAGTCCAGCAGAGAGCGCTCTCACTCCTGAATCCTGCAGCTCATTGTCTCTGAGCTCCAGATCTCTCAGCTCTGAGTGGGGAGAACACAGGACTGAGGCCAGATCATCACAGCAGCCCTCTGTGAGATTACACCAACCCAGCCTGTGGAGAGAACACACACGCAATATGAACATACACTAACCCAGCCTGTGGAGAGAACACACACACTATAAATATACACCAACCCAGCCTGTGGAGAGAACACACACACTATAAATATACACCAACCCAGCCTGTGGAGAGCACACACACAATATGAATATACACCAACCCAGCCTGTGGAGAGCACACACACAATATGAATATACACCAACCCAGCTTGTGGAGAGAACACACACACTATAAATATACACCAACCCAGCCTGAGGAGAGAATACACAAAGACACATACACACACTCTATGAGTGTTCTAAGTCATCTACCCACACTTTCATACACATATTATTATCATTTTTATCAATGTGAATAATGAAGCCTTTGTATTTATAACTGGTTGTCTGTGTTGTTATCACTTAAACATCAACTGTAGCCACTCTATTCATAGACCAAAGCCTTCAAAAATTGGTTAGATCCCCAATACTAATTTTTAATAATTGTATTGTTAAAAAGGGTATGATAATTCCTATTGGTTTGTCATTAATATTGTAATGTTCATGTGCTTTTGAAAAAAAAAAAGGTTATGGCTTAAGTCAATTTATGAGATTCATTATTTTTAATTGGTGGCTTGTGCTGGGACTGATAAGTAGAACATTTTGTGTTATCTGTTTGTCCTTGCATGACATACACTTCACCTGCATTTAACTGGAGCCTTTGTGAGGAATAGCATTATCCTCATATTTTCTGGTTTCCATGTGGTGAATAGTACATTTCCTCTACATTTTGTGGTGCTCACGTGTGTGGGGACAAATTTTGGCAAAGTCAATATTTTGTTATTATATCATTTGGCTGTATTTCATGTTTTTTTAGAAAGAAAGAAAAATGCAACTCTATTTTGGAAAACAGGCAGTGAGTGGGGCCCCTGGAGAAGGGGGAATGAGGCTCCTGACAAAACAGATAATGGGGCTAAGATAACTTAAATCATTACACTTCCCACATTGACCATTATATGGTGCACATGTTCTTAAACACCACTGTCTACTGCAGTTGAATCAAGTAACAGCAAGCAAAGCTCACACTGTGGTTGTGAATTCCCCTTGGTAAAACATTGACAATTCCACACAAACTTGAAAAACATTGTAATTAATTGTTGGTATTATTAATCACAGTTAATAATTCAAATCACTGAAAGAGGCAGTTTAACATCTCATTCTCACTCACTTCCATTCTGCAGGGAGCCACATACAATCAGGTGCACAGAAACACTTTACATTCTGATCTGGGTCCAATATCCGGTCTAGCTGACCTCAGGTCCCACTGTAATTCACTAAGCAGTTTTTCAGTGGAAACCACATCAGACTATGTGCTGACATCTTACTCTTCACACACTGAAAAGGGGAAAGGGGGGTCTACTTGTGACTCGTGCTGCTCTGAGCATCACTCTTCTACTTCCTCTAACCAAAACTTTCAGTCTATTCAGGTCTTTAATCCTCTGGCTGTGCTGATGTAACTTTATAGACCTCATCTCACCTGCACCAGGAAGAGGTGGGCTCTCTAAGAAACTCTGGCCATAAGGGACAAACCTATAATCAGACAGATTCATGGTAATTTAGTAATTTACTGTAAACTGTTAATCCTGGCCCAATCAGGCAACCACAGCTACAGGTTGATCTTTGCAGGTGCATTGGGCACATCCCTAGAGTGCTGCCCCATTCTTACATTTTTCACAACACCTCCTCATTGTGAGTAGCTGATCACTGACCCAGTGTCATGTAAGTCAGTAATTAGCTGGACTTTGTCAAGTACCACTAATGTAAGACTGTTAACATATATCTCCCAGTTAGGATATCACACAAACTGGGAAGGACTGCAGAAATGAGAGCATTATGTCTGTATTTCCATTTTTTGACCAAGTCACCAGGATAAACAGTCTCTGTCAGAACAGCACAAGGGTACCTGGGTAACAGCCAGGAATCACCCTTCCACAGCAGCTCCTGTGCTGAAGGGACTAAACAGCCCAGTCCAGTCTGGGCCAGACCAGACTTCAAACTGCAGTTAAAAGTTCATCTGATCCATAGGGCACCCCCCCTCAGACTTCTCATGACTGGCTCACAGCCTGACATCCTCAGTTACAGTCAGGTAATTCTGTAACCTCAGAAACACGCAATGGATTATGAAAGTTAAAAAACTAGGAACAACCCATTGCTCCCTCTCTTAATCTCCTAGCTCCTACTCCTACATTTATACACAGGGGTGAAAGTAAGCCGGTACGGTCTGGTACTGCATACCACTAAAAGATTACGACCGGAGATTTCATTCAGCAGTACATGAGTGCGCATGCACGTCTACTACTGAAAGTACCGGCAAAAATTTAAAACTACTTTCACCCCTGTTTATACACAGAGGAAATACACACAGGAAAACTCAGACACTCTCACAATATAATTACTCTCCACTCAACACAGAAAAATATGCTGACTGAGTCAATGAGTTGAAAGTAAATTTATAAGACTATAAACTTGTAAAACGCATAGTCCACTTATTCAACATTCACCTAAACCAATGTTAAATTGGTGGGACGTTATGTAGAGAATGTAGATAACATATAGATAAGGTTCAGGGTCAGGGTAAGAGGTCATCAGAGAGGGCAAGTAGGGGAACTCTCTGTCCCCAAGTAGGACACCATCAAACTGTCCTGTAATCATATGAGTCTAATTTTTGAAAATTAATTTAAATTGAGAAAAATGGTAGCATTCACAAAAATACTCATCAGGGAATGATAAAATAGCTACCTAATCAGGGTCTACTCTCCCTCTCCCCATGTAAAGCTCTGCAAATTATTAGAGCTTCAGTGCTGATGCGATCACTAAGAAAAGGGCACGCCACGTCCGACAAACTATCTCATACCTACATGCTGCAGGCTCTGCAGGAGCTCTAATGAGTAACTCCAGGATAGTTGAAGTAAACCTGTTCACTCACTCACAAGAACGCATGCTCGCACACACACTCGCACATGCACACACGTGCTCCAGAAGGGGAAGGAGCCAGAGGGTGAGAGAGGTGATAGCCCCCTATGGTTGGGCATGTTTATCAAAGGATTCTACATTTGGGGGCATCTTAGGGCTTACCAGCAACAAAGACGGTCGTACCACACCCAAGTATGCTTTTAACTGGTAACCCCAAAAGAACATCCATTTTGGCTGTCATAAATGTTTTGCTTTAGTTTCTGAGCAAAGGTCTGCTCCTTGCCATCCTTGAAATAACCATAAAATGCATGTTGCTGTCTCGACACTAGTCTATGGATAGAACACACACACATAATCCCACTTTCACACTGAACTTCAACACAAGATAATTCTGGTCAGGAACCACACAGCTGGCAACCCTAAGTTGGGGTTTTATCCTGCTTTACTTTGCTATGATAAATAAGTAAGACGAGAGGGATGTGACAAATGTGGACAAAGGAAGGAAGGCTGGAGAGAGAGAAGTAAACTAAGAGGAGGAACTATTTAACATTTCTCTGTTTGGAGCCATAATCACTAACTCTATTTACTAAAGGTCACAATGTACACAGCACTACTCACCCCAGTGTCTGTAGTTTACAGTCAGTCAGACTCTCTCCAGTCCAGTGTCTGTAGTTTACAGTTTGGACTCTTCAGTCCAGCACAGAGAAGCTTCACTCCTGAATCTCCCAGGTTATTGTAGCTGAGGTCCAGTGTCTGTAGTTTACAGTTTGGACTCTTCAGTCCAGCACAGAGCAGCTTCACTCCTGATTCACCCAGGTTATTGTAGCTGAGGTCCAGCTCTCTCAGGGGTGAGTTTGATGACTGGAGAGCTGAGGCCACAATTTCACAGGACTCTTCTGTAAGACTACAGCTGCCGAGTCTGAAAGAAAGAGGTGATGTGTTAATATTCAACACTTAATATTTTAAATGTAGTATTGATAGTACTCACTGATAAAGAGTGATATTGAGGATTGTAAGATCTACAATGCTCTGAGGAAGATGTCTGTGCTACACTCTCCAACTGCTGCACTTTACACCTGAGAATAAGATGTCCTGCTCAAGTCTGACAGTTCTACAGCTGTGGTTCTGACCCAAATAACCCCTTTCCCTCTTTTCAATTCTGTCGGAATTTGGGGCTAATGGCCCAGCTACCTTTACCAGTCTTTTTCAGGCTAACTCTGGGCTTTAAGCCTCACTCATGGCCCTACTCATGCCCCTGAGCCAAGTGTGGACAGCAGGGCTAAGGATGGAGTTATCAGATCATTTTATACTGTATTTCATTATTAAAGCAAATTCCAGCCTTTCGTGAATAGTGAGTTAGCTGGACAAGTTGTGAGAAGTTTGTATTTCCTTCCAATGAGAGTAAAAAAGCAAACATTGGGCCTCATTCAGCAATATTTTCGTAAAACTGTGTGTAAATTTATGTGTCAATGGCTACGAACTAACAAATTCCGCAGGATTTATCAAACATGCGTAAACACAGCATTTGTTTGTATTTTGTGCGTATGCTGATAAATGCCAATCAATCGTAAATGACAAGCGCGTTCACAAAATTTTCGATTAGCATAAATCCACGCCCCTGAAATACCATATAAGGAGCCTGAAATCCCATTGCTGGCAATGTAAAGAGATGGCAGAGAAAAGGCAGAAGAAAAAAAACTGTTCTGAAGCAGTGAAGTTTTGTTAATGGAAACAGAATAAAAAAATACTTTGTTCAGAAGTGTAAGTAGTTTAGTGTCGGGGCCGGGGAAGACCAAAGTCTGGCAAGAAATAACTGTTGCAGTAAATTTGGTGTCAAAAGTTCCGCCGTTAGCTGCAACAGGTTAAAGGAAAATGGTTCGACATGAAACTGGAGGCGAATTATTGGAGAGACTTCGTTAGCTGGAATTACCATGGAGGGTGACCGGGATCTGATTTTCCCTGGTCTTGGATCAATCACTCTCCAGTTCTGAAGAAAAATTTTTGTATACCAGCCTTATCGTTGCCATAAATCCTGGGGGCAGCTGCACCCGGGCCCGCGATTGGGCATGATTGGCCAAAGTGGTAATGTCACATGCAATACATTGTTGGGACCGTCATGTTTTCCCTAAATCAGCTTGGAACAAATTCCTAGTTAAATAATTTGTTCAAATTAGGACTGTTACGTAATTAGGATCCTCAATAATAGTGTGCCCTCCCTTGCCTTGCCCTCCACTCTGCAGTCCCTCTCTAACGTCATTTTACCTTGTATAAAAATAACGACAACGATTGTACTAAGAACTAAGAACTGACATAGTAGCAGCAAGAGTACTAGAAGCAGTCAAAGAACAGCAGAACTTTCTGTTCAAAACCTGAAATTGTCATTGAAGATCATTATACCTGATCAGCATTGCAGTGTCATTATATCCAGAAAGTTATTTCAAAATGTCAAGTCCGGTAAGGTAGCTAACTGGCAAGCATGCTGTATTTTTTGGATAATTTTTTCAACTACTTTAAAATCACAGCGGCAGTTATAATTGTTGCTTAGTAACGTTAGCCACATTAACACGCTCAACATTCCACCAATGTGAAGTCAATGGAGGCGTTTTTTTAAGATTTATAGTTTAAAAAGTATGAATCTATAGCTCAGAAAAATACAAGCAACCTGACCAGTATATTCATGCCAAGTTCGGTATGTCTACCTTAAAAACTGTTGGGGGAGATATGTCCGGAAGAACCAGGAATAATATTAAGAAGAAGAAGTAACGATTCTATAGAAGAATAGTAGTTTGCGCCTTCGGCAAGCAAACTAATTAATTTAATTGAACAGCACTACACAAATGAAGCCGAATGACCTGTTTTAATGTTGAATCCAACAGTTATTTTATATTACACTTTGAACCGTTATAATGTTACGATATTACTGCCAAATAATTTGCTACTCATTTTTAATCAAATAAAAAATGAGTGAATGGAAAAATAAAAGCAACAACACGAAAAACAAGCTTTACAGCCGTGTTTTTTCCATTTACGCACGCAATACGAACTTTTTAGAGCACTCCTGAAATTTCTTCGGATCCTACGAACAAACTGATATACGAACACTTTGATAAATCCCACATTTTTTGCGTAAATGCATTTCCGAACGATTTACGATAAAATTCGTTCGGCTCACGTTTGATAAATGAGGCCCATTATCTCGCAGCTAAAGGTTCACAGGAGTAGTCACAGGAAGGCAAGGGGGTTTTTTAGTAGAGATGGGCGAAATGAGACGGGGCTCCGAAGCTGCGTCGAATCATTCGAAGCAGCTGTGTTTCGGCACACTGCTCCGGAGCCCCAACCGAAGCACGCGCTTAACGTCATCACGTTTCCTACTTGAGGTAACGGACAAGTTCAAATGTGGAGCGTTTCCGACAGTTCACAGCGTCAGAAGAAAAGTTGTGTTCTGTGTTTCATCAAAGACTCATTATTGTCAATGTTTATTTCTTGTCTTTCATGTTTGATGCAGTTTGCTCTTGTTTCGTAAATACCCCAGTGAGTACAGAAAAGGTGAATAAAATCACGAGAATAAAATCACGAAAATTATGTGTGGAGTTGGTGTTTAAATGTTACAGGCTATCAAACTGTCAGGCACACGCTGTCTGGAGTTCATAACCTTAATAATATTCAAAGGCTTCTAATGTAATTTGAAACACAGGCTACTATCTGAATAACTGCAAATGTTTGCCTTCCTGAAGATTGAATTCTTGTTAGGTTTTTTTTTTTTTTTTGCACATTAATGGACATCTCAAAGAAATTGAGTGAAATATCCCATAGAAGGCTAAACCCCAGCTAACAGTTGTTGGTTGTCAGAACATGGTCAGAACCTTAAATAAAATATTCCTAGAAACTTTGACCTATTTTCTTAATGTTCCTTGCACGTTATTTACCTGGAATGTTTCCTTGTGGCCGTAACATAACTTGTTCCGAACCATGTAGAATGTTAGAATGTTAACGGCATGTTTACATGATAACATTATGTCAAACCCCACTGAAATATGATCAGGGTCTTCTTGGAATAAGACACTACATACGTATTTAAATAACTACAAATAACGCACATAACCTGGAGATCTTCGTGAGAACGTATAGTTTTCTGCAAAATTCGAAGTAATATCTGTTTCGGGAAATTAAATATATAATTCTGTAAGATAACATTTGTACCACTTGAAAATATCGTACGTACAAGATGATGCTTGCATGATAGAATCTGGGACCATTTTGATCTGGTCACCCGACTAGTGTGCCATGACAGCAATGCACCCAGTCATTGGAAAATGCCGAAAAACGTCCTTAACAAATCCTTCAACAAATCAAGTTAGTAGAATAGCTTTTGTGTGGCGTTTTAAAGTCGAGGGGGAAGATATCATGTTAATTGCCTAGCTGACCGCTCCAATACGTCCTTGTTCATTAGCAAATCAAACATCACCTCTGAATTTTACAGTAGCTACACACATAGGTTACCTATCTATTGTGACAGGTTCATTAACTGTAAATAGTTATTGTCGTGACTTGTAGCACCGCATTTACTTCAGAATGGGTAGGTTATAGTTGGGGTAGTTACATTTATCTCGATGTTGTTATTTAGCTTCACTGGTCTGCTACCTGCTTTGTAATTATGAGTCAAGTTAAAGCACTGTATTGGTTGTTTTCATCGTGTTACATAAGCTTACGGCGACGTTGCCCATTATTTTTAATATTGGAATTCCATGAGAAGAACTTTGATCACCGCTATGGATAGTTTTTCCTTTAATCTTTTCTTTGCCACCTTTCTATGTTGTCTGCAACGGAATTCCAAGCTCCTGTGGTATTCCTGGAGCGTCAAAATATCACAGGAGAGGTGCTAAACACCACATCTATGAACGCGCTTCTCGTTTATGATGGAGTAATAGTTATTAATCAACATATGTACGGAATTCCACATCAAAGTTTGAAAAATAGGGCGGATTTTGTTAGTTCGTTTCAGGTTACGCATAAATTAACACACAGTTTTAGGAATAAATTGATAAATGAGGTCCAATGTGTCCAACAAGTCGGAAGCCAAGACAAAAATTACTATATGCTATTCTTCAACTAGTATTACAATATCTATCGCAGTGACGTTCACAAATGTGTGTGTGTGTGTGTGTGTGTGTGTGTGTCTTATTGCAGGCTACTTGTAATGACATTTTGCCTATGTCCCCAACACAAGTGTTTTGAAACAATTCATTGTTCCCATGAGTCAGGGGGCAAAGTGTTTGGTAGCTGTCTAGATTGTTCCGAAATATCAGCTGTGTCAGTGTTTCAAGACATTCCTAATTGTTTCAGTGTGAATTAACGGTGCAGTGTTTCCAAACAGTTTTAATTGTTTCAAAGTGTGGGATGAAGCTGCAGTTTTTCGAAACATCTTAATTGTTCCTCAGAGTCAGCTGCATTTGTGTTTGGAGACAGTCCTAATTGTTTCAAAGCCTCAATTAACGGTGCAGTGTTCCGAAGCACTTCTAATTGTTTCAAAGCTGCTGATGACGTGGCAGTGTTTCCAGACAGTCCTAATTATTTCAAAGCTTCAATTAACAGAGCAGTGTTCCGAAGCACTTTTAATTGTTTCAAAGCTGCTGATGAGGTGGCAGTGTTTCCAGACAGTCCTAATTATTTCAAAGCTTCAATTAACGGAGCAGTGTTCCAAAGCACTTTTAATTGTTTCAAAGCTGCTGATGACGTGGCAGTGTTTCCAGACAGTCCTGATTATTTCAAAGCTTCAATTAACGGAGCAGTGTTCAGAAGCAGTTTTATTTGTTTCAAAGCTGCTGATGACGTGGCAGTGTTTCGAGACAGTCCTAATTGTTTCAAAGCCTCAATTAAAGGTGCAATTTGTAGACAAAGTCATAATTGTTCCAAAATGTCAATTAACAGTGCAGAGTTTCCAGACAGTCCTACTAATTGTGTCAAACCATCAGTTAACCGTGTAGTTTTTGGAAGCAGTCTTAATTGTTCTGAGGCACCAGCTATGCTAAGGTTTCAACACAATCTGAGCCTTTCCAATGCATCAGCGTTGTCAATTGGTTTAATGCATTTTCCCCCATGCTGTGATTATCCGTCAAAATAGTCTGATGGCTAAAGCTCTGGGTTTCTGTTTGTGACCTTTCGCAATGTTCTACTTTCCAAATCCGAACTACAGTGTCTTTTCGCTGTTAACAATAGGATGTAATATTTAATTTATTTATGACATTCATCACCCCTAGATGTCACTATCATTGGTGTTCCGAAACAGTAGTTTCCAAACCATTTAATTTGCTTCTATTAATTGAAGTTTATCCATGTAGTATAAGTTGTAATTGCCATAGCCATTGCATGTTAATTAGGCTATACTCCTGACAGTAAGTGCTTGCTAGTTTTGATAGTGTCTGTAACATGTAAAACCAGCTCCACACATGGTTTTTGTGATTTTATTAACCTTTTTCTGTCTTCACAGAGGAACTGAACTTATAAAACGAGAGAAAACAACAAACATGATAGGAAAGATTTAAACCTAGTTATTACTGTGTCACTACTTTACAACATAACATAATTAACTTCTTACAATTAAGACTGTCTGGAAACACTGCCACCTCATCTGACACTTTGAAACAATTAAAAGTGCTTCGGAACACTGCACCGTTAATTGAGGCTTTGAAACAATTTGGACTGTCGCGAAACACTGCCACGTCATCAGCAGCTTTGAAACAATTAAAACTGCTTCAGAACCTGCTCCGTTAATTGAGGCTTTGAAACAATTAGGACTGTCTCAAAACACTGCCACGTCATCAGCAGCTTTGAAACAATTAAAAGTGCTTCGGAACACTGCACCGTTAATTGAGGCTTTGAAACAATTAGGACTGTCTCGAAACACTGCCATGTCATCAGCAGCTTTGAAACAATTAAAAGTGCTTCGGAACACTGCACCGTTAATTGAGGCTTTGAAACAATTAGGACTGTCTCGAAACACTGCCACGTCATCAGCAGCTTTGAAACAGTTAAAACTGCTTCGGAACGCTGCACTCTTAGGAACAATTAAGACGTTTCGAAAAACTGCCAGGTCAACTGACACTTAAACAATTAAAACTGTTTCGAAACACTGCACAGTTAATTCAGGCTTTGATACAGTTAAGACTGTTTCCAAACGCTGCCACCTTATCGGACACTTATGTTGTAAACAATTAAGACTGTGTTAAAACGTTACCACAGCTGACACTTAGGAACAATCAAGACTGTTTCCAAACGCTTTGGCCGCTGACTCTTAGGAACAAGGAACTGTTTCGAAACACTTGTGATGGGGACATCTGCTGGTGACATAAATGTATGTCATAACAAGTAATCTGCAATAAGTCTGCATTGAAGAATTGGACATATGTTAAACAGTGAAAACATAAAACGTAAATAAAACAGTTCAAGCATCTTGTAGTTGCATAATCTCACGTGCATATATTTTACGACCCTCTTAAAAACAGATGATCCTCAGTGGTCGAGCATATATGACACATAACCTATGTTATCATGTCACTAATATAGCTTCCTCCTGCAAGTTACATGCTGCATAACAACCAGAAAATTATGAATGTATGTGGCCTACTTTAAAATACCGTTTCAAAGTCGTTGCTATTTAATAAAACATATTATAGTGACACCTGAGGAAGTATATTATACTGGTTAATAACTCTAAACTAATATCCACTTCTTCAAAGCAGACTTATTGCAGGCTTAGAGTCAGCTACCACAGCATTTGGAAACAGTCTTGATTGTTCGTAAGTGTGAGCTATGTCAGTGTTCCGAAACAGTTCTAATTTTTTCAAAGCATCAAATGGCGTGGCAGTGTTTCAAGGCACTTTTAATTGTTTTGAAGCTTCAGATGACGTGCCAGTGATTAATTGTTCCAAAGCGTCAGATAATGTTTCAAAACGATCTAAGTCAGTTCAATGCATTAGCATTGTCAGTTGTTTCAATCACTTGTCCCTCTTTTATAGGTAAGCAGTTCATTTAGTGTAATAGTTAACGCTCTGAGCTGCTGTTTGTGAGGAAAAGCGAAGTTGCGTTGTTCGAATCTGAACAAGCCTATTAACTTTTATCGCATAATACTTCTACAGCGGGCTATACCTTGTGAATGCATGTGTATGGAGTAACTAAAAATATGACCCACCTAACCTACTGAGAGAAAGCCTACAGGCTGGTTTTAAAGTTTCTCTTGAGGGAATAATACGTTCGCTGATTTGTGTAGGCTACCAGCAAATGTTATCACAAGTGCTTTGAAAAAAGTACGTACAACTATTGTGACACATCAGCTAAATGAGTCAAAGCCTTGAATAGACAGATTCTTCGGTTTTCTCTTTCGCTTCTCAGGGAAGGCTTATTCGGTCGCTATTATTCGCATGCTCTGCATTCTCAAATAAAGAGATTGACAAAGAAATTATGACAGATCCTTTTAATTGGTAATTCATTCTTGCGTTTGGAAAATGATCATGATGAAACACATGGTTTAACTTAGTTTACTCCTGTAGTCTAAATGTTCCGATGTATGGTTTGATGTAGCTAAACACTGATTTTGTCATTAGTTCAGGACATTTCACACAAATAATCACATCACAGCCTATGTTTCTCCTATCTGCATATTCAAGTAAGAAAAAGCGTAGTAAAGAGACTATTTATTTAGAAAATACATATGGAAAGTGTAACTTCAAACAGCTACCCAGCCAGATTCGAACTTGCGAAGTGACGACAAACAGCCACGGACTCTTCTCAAAGAACCACAGGAAACTTCTGTTGTAGGGCTGTATTATGCATATTTGATCATGGTGACGTAATACCCATCTGGGTGAAGCGTCGGAGCATCGATACATTTTCGAAGCAATTGCTTCAATTGTGTCAATTGTTTCAAAAGCCTCGGTTTCACCATCACTATTTTTTAGTCTACATCTGATCAGCAGTGCAGTGTGTCTGTTCTGATGGTGAACATTTCTCAATGACCTGTGACAAAACTTTTTGATAGTTATTGGTTTTATGAATTTTATCAAAAAACCCCAACGTAGGAACACCAATGTCAAAACAGTGCACATCACTGAGCCATCAGCAGGAAACTAAAATCATTTTTTGATTTTGTTTAACTAAACACAATTAAGGTGCTCAGATAAGAAACAAAATATTTACTCTCTGCTACTTAACTGCCATTCTCTGAAATAATTAAAGAAAAAATGAAATCTAAGTATTTCCAAATTCTGTGTTCATGTTTCTGCCTTCAACGGGCCCTGGCATGTCCTACTCCTGTACTGGCATTACAGTCCAGCATTTACCAGGTTCTGGGTCAGTGTGCTCAGCATCCAAAGGTATCACAGTCTCCTTATCCTCAAACTCTCATAATATGCTGGATGGAAAGTGCTCAGTAATTCTTTGGAATTGAGTGATTTTCCCAGTACCAGGAAAGCCTTTGATACTTCAGTATAGTCTGTATAAATACCCACATTCTGAAGTATGATTAAACTCTCACTGTCAATGTCATATATTTAGCATAAATGCATTCATTTTACACAAGGTCTGAACCATCAAACTTTTGTGATTAGGGTTACAAGTAAGTAAATATTTTGGCTGTGCATCATTTTCCCATCTTTTGTTGTGTTTACTTATCTTTGGTGTAATTGAAAATAATGAGCCTCGAGAACAATAATACTCAGTTTTACAAGGAAACCAACACAGCTGTAGCATTAACCGGTTGCACTAAACCAGAAATGAAATAACACACAAAGCTGGATCCATTGGGGCCCTTATTCAGAACAGTTTTGCTGTATCTAAATGCTTTGGCTCCTCTCTGAGCTCTGCTGGAGTTACTAAATGAGTCCACCAGAGAATGCTTGACTTCAGTTGTGACGTGATTGTCTCTTACCTAGTTTTGTCAAGTTCCATAACATGAATTTATGTAACTAGGATAAATGTAACTGTGAGTAAAATATTTTGCTGTGTCCCAGTTAGTGATGAAGGGTAACCACAGAGCTAGAATTGTGAATCACTCAAAATGGCGCCGTCATGTCTGACCGGTACCTTTACAAAGTAAACTCAGTCATAGACGGTCATATGAGACAGCAGTAACGTAGGTTTGATAATCATATTTAAATTCGGCATGCAGTCAAATCAATGTTTCATACTGTAGCCAAGTATTTAGCCTGACAGTTGTGTTCTAAAACATCCATTTGACGACAGACTTCTACCAAGTAGTCAAATTTGCGCACTCCACAATTACTGGAGTGATCGCCTACAATGTCCGAGTGGAGCCTGCTGGACTGAGCGCTCCAACAAACTTTTCCTCCTCAAAAGAAAGAAGCTCGGCATTCCAATCGGAAATGATGATGAAAAAATAGCTTACAATTGATGTGGATTCTAAAACATTTGTGGTAAAACAGGATACATATTCCTAGCTTGACAGTGTCACTGCCTCCCTGGGCAGATACTGCATGCCTGACCTTACTCTGGTTGTCTTTAAATTCGTCAACGCTAGCTATAAGGTTGCTGAGTTTAGTGGCATGCGGCTGATACACTCCGCTAGTGTAAATACAATAAGAAAGAAAAGAGGACTGATGATCCAACTCACTCACTTATCACTCTCCGGTCACAGAGTCAAACCACTCTCTTGATAATTAAACAATGTCAACCCTCGTAAAGCATTGTATGTAAACAAGCCGACGTGCTTTTAAGGGACTCGGTAAATCTAACATTATTTAAGATTATTATCTAAAATGTATTATTTTAATTAAAAAATATATATATGATTTTAGATAGATCTCAGTAAGACGTACTTGGACGAATTATAGGAGAATCTCACCAACACTCAAGGGATGGTCGATGAATTATTGAAAGAATTCAATACTCAACTGGGCTTCTTTTTTAAAACATAAATGGAAATTATTTTATCTAATCTCAACCCTGCAGGTCATTATGACTTAGCAGTTGTCACTACAGATGGTCAGTTTTGGAATTATTTGCCTGGGAATATTTATGGTTACAGCCAAAATAAGAGAAATAATTATTTCCTAGATGCTATTCATAATGAATTCTGAGAAATCAATCCTAATCTGAACATTCAATTAGGTGGGGTTTTTGAACCAGCCCTAAATTAACATGGATTTATGGCATCACAGGCCCTAACAAAACTAATCACACCTCCTTAACCAATATAATGTCTATGTTTGACCCAACCAGCATTTTAAGAGTCAGGAACCCTGATCAAATGGTTACTTGGAGTAATAAAACTGGCCCATCTAAATCTAGGATCAACCGATGGTTTATATCACATTCATTATGCCCTACCATTGTAAAAGTAGAGGTTGTTCCAACACCACTGTTGGACCAGAACACTACTGTAATAGCTTTTAGTACTTATGATGTTCATCCAAAAAGAAGACGCTCTTACTGGAAACATAATACCTCTTTGTTTGGACTTGAGCTGACTAGATATCAAATTATAGCATGTATTAATTCTGTCTAGATAATGATAGATCAAGCAAGAGACATGATCTTAACAGGGACCTTCTAAAATTTGAAATACAAAACCCTAGCAATGAAATCGGGTTCTGAAAAAAAGAGAAGAAAATGAATTGATCATAAATATTATTGCATTTTGAAGTACATACAATGTATCTGAACCAGAAGAAAGCTGAACTAAATTAGCTCATTTGAAAAGCAAGGTGAGTCAACAGTACATCTATAAAGCCAAAGAAGTTTCGTCCAGTTTTCCTGATTTGGCCCCCATGTATCCTTGTCTGGCACTGTCTGAGTGTGACCGTGGAATTTCCGGCTCCTCATCTGTCTCTCTTGTTCTGATCAGCACAACTATTTTTTCAACTGTAACTCCTGTTTTGTACTTTTTACCTTGTCTCCATGGTATAGTTAAATTCTCTGAGGTATCCTCTGTGGGAGTCCTTTTAATGTCAGCCCACTTGCCAGTTTCCCACCTAATGCTTCTAGGGCTGATACACACACACAACCTAGGGTTTAACAATAGTCTGTTTACTCCATTAATGGCAAATCCTTCAGGTACCCTTAGCACATTTGACAATGAAAGAGTCACATCCTCTCTGGGTGCTCACACAGATATTCCAGAGTCTGGTTTAATGTTGTTACTGACCATAAACGTTTCAACAATTGTCTCCATGGTACGTCAGGGAAGTCCTCCTGCACCTGCCTTGAATTTACCCACTTTGTAAGATCCCAAAGTATTTGATTAATCTCTTGTGTGCTTTGAAACTGTTCCACTCCGTCTGAGTCTATATACGTGCGTTCCAGCCAAAAATGTGTCCTGATTCCCTGTGCTTCTACATCCCCCATCTATATCCAACCACCCATATCAGAACTGCTATCCATGATATGATAAATGAAACAGTCCATAACACAAGAAAAAATTGTATTCCTCTAAATGTTTGTCCTCATATTATTGTTATTTCAATGTCCATTTCCTCATCTGAGAGGGGATACATTTACCAATATTCCTCCGTCACTCTTAAAGCAGTCTATTCGTGTCTTTTTAACTCCTTTTTGGAACCATGCCAGAGGTGTTAGGTGATAGTAGCTGGATTCTATAACACATTGTGGGCACACTTCTCCCTCAGGCGGTGTTATGCACACCCAAAACTGAGGTCTCCTATATGGTTCAAATGGAGCAGGGGTATATTGTATGTTTCAAAAGAAAAATTCAGTGGATATCCCAAATCTAGCAAAACCAGCTCCTGCTCTGCCATCTTCCCATGTGTTGACCAAATACTATACTCCCTCACACAGACCTTAATTATTTCCACAGTCTGATTAAACGCACATCTCTTTCTTTTCCCCTTGTTGCTATCGTCATGCACCATGACCAATCTGGATGCTTCTGCCTTCCCTTTACTATTGCTTCTAAATCCAAATTAAACTCTATCTTTGTCCTTGTTAGCTTCAGGTTTCCTATTTCAAATGTCTGTCTCGTACACTGTTATCCTCGTATTATGACTCCAAACCCATGCTGGAACTCGTGCCCCAAGTGTTTTCTCCGACCCCCAATTACTCAATAAGTTCAGCACATGCGATTCACTTGACATAGAGATGCAATCCTTTAGGACGTGTTCAAAAAATGAAACCAAGGTTCCCGCGTAGTCCTTTGATTACGAATTCTATTGCTCGCACATATTGCTTCCCACCAGTGTTTGTCAACAGCAATTAGACGGTGGGGTTCTTTTGACTCAATAATCCACCATTCAAAATCATCAAACTTAACGTCGTCAAATTCAGGATCTGCATACACATCTACCCAAGTTAAATGTCTTTCAAGATATACTTCTGCTTTCACGTTTGTTAGCAAGTGAATAATCATATCCACATAAAAGAAACAATCAGTACAGTTACATTATTAAAACAAAGTAGAGAACACATATGTACACCACTCACTGCATGCTGGACATAACCACAATTCTATGCACTCTTGCATTAGGAATACTCCTCCATTCTTCTTCACTTATTATTCGTGCACAATGAAGTCTCTCTGTTTCATAAATCCATCTCTCAATAACAGGACCTTCAGCGGGGCTAGAACCATTATCAGAATCAAGAACAATAAAATGCCTTTCAATAACTATCCCATTAGCCTTCTCAGTCAGTAAGTGAACAAGCATTTTTCTTTTTTCCAAATAACAGCATATGCAATTTTTTTTAAAGCAGTATATACAATTTTAGAAAGCAGCATACACAACTCGGCTTATATTGTTTGTTCTTATGGATTCCCACTGCTCCTTTGGCATCACAAATACACCAGACTGATTGTACCTCTCAAACACCCACAGCTCTGGTGTTAGATCTGTGTCACTCTTCAAACTAATAAAATGCCATATTACTAACAGTCCATATACAGTTTCAGTCATCAGGTGAACTAACATGCTTTAGCACAGCGTCCTGTGCTTTTTTATATTTTCCAGACTGCAGTCTTTAATTTCAGAAATCCCCAGCCAAATCAATTTTGTAGACAGTGGTCTTGCTTTCAGTTAATTTTGGATACTTTCTGGTTATCTTACTTCACTACTTTTATATAACTCCTTATTTTACTTTTATTTTTTGGACGTATTATTTTTTTGTTATTTATTTATTATTTTTACTTATTTATTTATTCATTTATATATTTATTTTGATGGTGCACACACACACTCTCTGGCCAGTGCTGCTACTTCTAGCAGTCTCTCTCTCACTTCTGATAGTTTGCGCTTACTTCTTCTTGTCCTACTTCTAGGACTGTCCCTCTCTTGGGGACTGTGCACAAATCTAAGTACCTGCCTCGTGCAGACGTCTTTCTGCTAAACTTCTGTGATACAGGAAAAGCGGTATCCTGCAGGATTTAAAATAAAAAAGTCTTCACACACCACCACAACAATGTGATAGCAATTTTGATACTAACACACAGATACAGGCCTTTGGGTAATGTAGAAGCCATAATCCACGTAAGCAACTTCTCACCGAGGGCTGCTGAGCTTCCAACCCTCAGGTCTCAACATTACTTCATTCTAAGCAGAAAAGTTCACAGAGTCTTACATGAACCTCAACAATTTGTAAGTGTAGTACATTAATGTGAGACAAATCAGACACACACTGAAAGCAAAACATACAAGAAGCCAACCCACTATCATCATGTTCCACTACCCCTTCTGGTTGCCTTCAGTCATTCACACACATCACATACACATTCACACTTTTGCATCAGACTCTGACTACAAACTTTTAGGATCTTTTGAAGAGAGGCTAAGTACTGCTTTGGCCTGGGCAGAAACTCACTACTCTCAGGTGCAACTAGATTCTACTACATTCAGCAGACTTTTATGAAAAGGCTCTGCTTACCTCATTTACAGTGGCCACTATCACACAGAGAAACAGTGATTCCGTCCAAAGCGTTCAGTTTCCTTGAGCCTCTCAGCCTGGCTCGCCAATTAAATGTGGAGGGAAGACCACTCCAGCCTGGGCCAATTAGCTGGGGGCCCTCACCACACTTTATTGCTCCTTAGGTCTTCACAGACTTCTTTTACAAACAAAACCAAAACCCACAGAGTCTGATGCAAAATGGTTTATTGTATACTACCTGGAAGCATTACACAATAAGCCGGGCTGGTCTGCGCAGAACAGCAAAAGGTCACCTAGGCAATCCACCATTCGCTCTGAGGGGTCCATCACCCCGCATTCATTTTTGTTCCTTTTCTTATCTAAGGCTTTCCCCAACTTATCTAAGGCCTGCCCTAAGAGGAGCACCTTAGGCCCTCCTCCTTCTCTTAGTGTTAGCATTAACTTGATCCTTGACATTAATTTTTATTGGTAATGGTCATCAATCTATTAAAAATATATTGCCACCTAGAGTGTCTGGCAGTGAATTACATCAGAGACAGACTGACCCCTAGAGTGTCTATTAGGTTACTACATCCAGGTTGGGTTGGCTCCACTATTTCTATGACTATGTGACTATTTTACTAGTATCACAGCATGCATCATTTCAAGTATATCTGCCTGTGTTATGTTAGTTCAAGGGCAGGCCTGATGTTACAAATTATACTTCTACAGATTTTTTAGAATTCATTATTAATTGCATATAGTAAATAATTATTTCACTTATTTTGGCTGTAACCATAAATATTCCCAGGCAAATAAATAATTCCAAAACTGCCCATCTGTAATAACAACTGCTAAGTCATAATGACCTGCAGGGTTGAAATGGGATAAAATAACTGACATTTATGTTTTTAAAAAGAAGTCTAGTTGAGTATTGAATTCTTTCAATAATTCATCGACCATCCCTTGACTGTTGGTGAGATTCTCCGATAATTCGTCCAAGTAGGTTTTCAGATGATCCAGCCAATTGTTACAGACAGGCCATTTTTTACTGAGAACTAATGTTGTCCCTTTAAGAATGCCAGGAGATTTTCATCCAAATAAGCCTGTTATGATGCTATATATTTTTTTGTTAAAATAAATTTTAGATAGTATTTAATAATCTTAGAATTGCTGAGTCCCTTAAAAGTACTTCGGCTTGTTTGCATACAATGTTTTACGAGGGTTGACATTGTTTATTTAACAAGAGAGTGGTTTGACTCTGTGACAAGTGAGTTAGTTGGATCGACGCTCTTTCCAGTGAGGTTTGTGCACGCAGTTCGGTGGCGTCTGGTAAATTCTGGAAGCGGATCTCCCAAAATTCATCCACTCCACTCGAATACAGTTTTTTCCGCACGGTTTTCTTTTCCTTGTTCATCCTTAACTAAATTGTGCGACAACGTGACGCTCAGCCAGGCTATTGGGATCTTTTAGAAAACGCTGAACAAACCGATTGCTGGAGGCAGCGAACTGTTGCCTTCGCAATTCCAAGACCGGGCTGTCCGTCCCCGGCGTCAAGAGTGAGCTGGCCGCGGAATGAGAAGCTCCGCCGTTGGGTACAAGCGGTGGAGGCAACGTCAATCCTCTTTTCTTTCTTATTGTATTTACACAAGAGGAGTGTATCAGCCATACACCACTAAACTCAGAAACCTTATTGCTAGCATTGATGAATTTAAAGACATCCAGAGTGTGGTCTAGGGTAGGCCGTCAAGGGGTTCAGGCTGACTAGACGCAACAGGGAAAAAACTGGCTCCGACGCAAATAGCACGTAGGTGCAAGGTGTTTTATTTACAGTGCTCCAAACCAACAAAAGTGCAAAAGTGAAATGTGTACAATATAAAAGAAATATATACAATATAAAAATTACAATACAAACAAATTCTCTTCTCAACACAGCTACTCTCTGGACACTACTACAAACTCTCTTCTCTCCTCCATGAGGAATAAAACCTGGGGCTTTTTAAGGGGTTAAGCCCTCCCCCTAAGACCATACCAGCTGCTAGTTTAAAATATACAATTATTATAAAGCAGCATTAGTAACCAAACATGGTGGAATCATCAACATTCCCATTATAAACATTATTAAAATTATTTACGGGACAAGTACATTTCTTTATTCGCGGTTATTGTCAGGAGGTGAGCCTGACGTGCCACCGCTTGGGTGAGTTTTTTTCTTCATTGGTGATTGGGGGCACGTGTGCGGTATGTGGATCGGGGTGGTTTGTCTCCCTTGCTTTGTCTGATTGGTGATCTGGCGCAGCTGTCTCTTGTTCTCTCCGCACAGGGAGTCAGGATAAGAGTGCGGGGGACGAGGCAGCTCGGAAGGAACCTGCAGTGTGACGGGGTTATTTTTGTTTATTTGAAAGTTTTGTTTTCTTTCAGTTGTTGCTTTTGGTGTTTATGATTTTTGAAGCTTTTTCCAGTGTTTCCGTTGTTGTGTTGGTTTCGTTTCTTTCTTTCGGTTTTCTTTTCTTTTGGGAATACGGGGAGAAATCCCACGGGGGGGGGATTTCTTTTTAGGGTGCGTGCGGTGTAAGGAGAGGCAGGGACTGCACGCCTGGAACCGTGTCGGCGGCCGACTGAGGGAAGGGACGGAGGGAACTCCAAGATCCAGCGCAAGTGGAGGGAGAAGGCGACGGGCGGCGAAGCTGCATACCCCGGGCTGGGCAGAAGGCGAGCGGGGGCGTGCCCCAGTGGTGAGAGGGATGTGAACCACAGAAGTTAACAGTGTGTGTGTGTGTCCTTGCTCTGCCCAGTCAACAGAGGGGTGACCTGGTGTTTTGCCTCTCCCTCTCTAGCCTTCCCCGTCCCAGGCCCTGCGGAGTCGGAAGACTGGGATTCCACCAGCGTGTGGCCGCAGCGGTTCCTGGAGGCTGGAGGAGCGGCAGTCTCTGCCTGGTTTTCTTTGGTTTTGTTTTTTATTTTGGGGCATGGAGGAGGCCCAGCTTCTGGTGGAGCGGGCCAAGTCGCGCCCCACCCTTAGTTTTGTTTGTGTGAATGTGTGTGAGTGTGTGTGGACCTCCCTCCCAGTGTGCGTTACTCCCCCCTGTGTTGGCCAAGAAGGGGCTGGCCTGTGCCGTGTGGGCAGGCATGAGAGAGGGTCCAAATCTTGACACTGTGTGGAGTGAGTGTCGGCACAGGGTTATCTGGTTTGGTGGCTTGGTCTGCGGTGCAGGTGCAGGGAAGTCCCTCTCCCGGGAGTTCCCCCACGTGGCACAGGGCCAGCCAGTAGGGGCTAGCGGTGAGAGGGGGGAGTTGGAAAGGGGGAGGGGAGGTCGAAGCGGGTGGCTGCCCGAGCTTGAGTTTTGCTGTTTTAAAAAAAAAAAAAAATTATAAAGTCTCTGTTGACCTGACTCCCTGTGTTTTGGTTGTTCGTGTGGGTGGGTCCCAGTACCTGTGTGGGAGGGTCATCGGGGGGCGCTAGTGTGATTCCTGACATTATTTCTCCTTTTTATTGCCGCAGACAATTAACGTTCGTGTCGCCCATCCCGGCACGACACCACGCATGTGCAACTCGGGACAGGCACTACTAAGCCAACCCGAGTTGCTGCGCCTCGGTTTAGGCCCTGCCACTTCACCCGGAAGCAGAGTATTCGGCGGTCGACTCAAACATCCACAAACAGAAAACTGGAGACAGAAGACGGCAAACAGTTCAACAAAACACCGAAAAACAAAGCAAAGCGCGCTACAAACGATAAGTGCAAAAAAGAGATAACCCAGACATTTACGTGTATGTGTTTGTTTTTGCCATGTTAGATATTTTAACTGTTAAGGGGTGAATTTGTAGGTGAATGTGTTTGTGTGTTTGAACCGGGCAACAGGCAGCTAGCCCCGAGTATGCACCCCCGGTGCTAATGCGCTAATTTTGAAAATGGTTATGAAATGGCAAACGGGTGAACGTACACAAAACACAAAACAAACACTGTATATGGCCTTATGTTGGTGATGGGGGGTAGGAGTGCTGCCTGCAGCCTGGGACAGAGCCCTCTGTCACAACAACATAATGTCTGAACTACATTTAAATTGTATCTTGATTACAAAAAAATTGCATGGAAATGTCAAAGCTTGGCAAGTAATTTTACTAAACAGTATCTGGTCATTCAGGCAGGGGAGCCAGGGGGAGCTTGGCTCCTCTTAAGACACGAGCTCCACTGAAAACACGATTTGTGAAATTTTGGGGGGTCTCTAAAATGTTGACAATATGCTATTTTTGCCATGCATTTCTATTTTTTGTATGCTCATCATTATGGATCATGCATAAAATTAGGCTATTATTGATGTATGATTTATGCATGAGGGTGATTCATCACTAATTCACTTTAATAAAGATACTGACATGCATGCTATTCTTGCCATCACCATCAAAGTGTGGCGGCACAATAGCATAAACTTCATTCACTTTAACTCAAAGATCAGAAAAAACAAACTCTCTTAGTCCCACTCAGTTTGCACGCCAAATCACCCTTATTCATTTCCCTGTTTTGTAGTCAGCATACAGATATGTCAAAAAGAAACCAAGGAAGCTTACTCACAAATTTTGCATTCACCAAAAAATCTAAGCCAATTTTTGATTACGATCCCCATGTGGAGGTTTGATGTGTTCATTAACTGATTATTATATATCAGATGTGCTGACATAAAGTAAGTAGGCCTACAAGTTCGCACACTGCATTCAGGGTGTAATCTTTACACCTCCCAAATGAAAATACATCAGCACACAGAAGTCATCAACTAGGACCCCCCACAGTCAATATGTGCAAAACAACAGCATGGATGATTCACACGGTTGGAGAAAAACCAAAATTGTAAATTTAATTGTAAAATGACAGGAAGATAAATTTTGGCACCTGGTATCATCTTGACTGCCTACATTCCAGAATACAGTGCCATATAACTGCTTATAACGCATGGATATCTGTCTCATGGAGACTCAGTTATGGGGCCAAGTGTAAATGGAATGTGTTCACACAGTCGGATATATTCAATCAGTGCAACACACGGTGACCAAGTGTAAAAGTGCTCCCTAAGTCTACTGAGTTCATGTTCAGTCCCTGAAATGTTAAAGGTATGTTCAGAAAATGGAAAACTGGGAAAAGCCCTGGGCCAAATAGGATTACCGGAAAACAACTTAAAATATGCGCATTACAGCTGTGTGATATTTTCTCCTATGAGTTTAACCTATCCATAGAATGATAAGAGAGTACCCAAACTCTACAAGGGGTCAATCATTGTTACCCATAGCAAAGAACAAAACCCCCAAAGAACTCAGTGGCACTGAGGCCAGTGGCACTGACCTCATTGGTCATGAAATCATTTGAGAGATTGGTCAAGTAAAAGCTACATAGCAAAGCGGAGGGTTTACTAGACCCAATGCAATTTGCCTATAAAGCTAATAGAGGTGTTGAGGACAGGTCTGCTTTTAACACAATTCAGCAACACCTGCTGTCACTTTTTACACAATACATTAACCCACTGTCACTTTTTAATGTTCATATTAATATTGTAAAATGGATTGTGGAAAATGATCATCAAATAAAATATATCAAGTAATATTGTCATTATTAAAATTACTTCATATTATTTCTGGTTGAAACTAAGTGGCCAGTTAGTTATAAAAGTCAGAGTAATGTTTTAACTCTCAATCTGTGACATTTGACCACTATGAACAAGACCTATCATAGAGCTTTATTCTGAATTTATTTCTACTGCTGGGCAAATATCATGCACATATCATGGGCTTGAACCACACAGCTGTTCTGTTTCATAGTGAGTCCTGATGGCTGTCACGTGGGAAGGTGCTGTCCAGGGTCTTTGAGCTGCGAGATGAAATCTGCATCTTTTTGAAGGTACAGGGCAGTGATCTTGCCCACAATTTTTACTGTAACAAGTTCCTCATGAAACTTGAATACCTCAGTGACATGTTTCTGAAACTCAATGAAGTGAATTTTCAGTTGCATGGCACAAATACACACCTCCCATGTGTGGCAGATAAAGAAAAGAGAGGTGGCTGCACCAAGTGAAAGATGGAAATGTGGATTCATCTGTGAACCTGAAATCATTCATTGAAGACAACAAGCTGCAGAACACAGTGATCCCATGCATGGAAGCACACATCTCTGCCCTTCAGAAACATTTCCAGAGATATTTCCTGATGCAGGATCCCAAAGAATATGACTGGATCCGTGATGCCTTCAGTGCAACACCACCTGCTGACTTCAGCATATCAGAGGAGGAACAGTTCATTGATGTCACCCCTGATTCAACAATGAGGCTGCGGTTTCAGTCAAAGACACTGGCTGCATTTTGGATTGGAGTGGAGAAAGATTACCCACTGCTGGGTAAGAGAGCCGTGGCCATACTTCTTCCTTTTGCCACATCCTACTCATGTGAGATTGGTTTTTCTTCTGGGGCCTCAATCAAAACAAAATACAGATCAAAGCTGGACATTGAAAATGAACTCAGAGTGGCAATCTCAAAACTGCAACCCAGATTTCAGAAGATCTGCAGCATGAAGCAGGCCCACACCAGTCATTGAAAAGATGTGAGGATTAAAGGTGTCATTTTTGCACAACAAACCTTTAGGTTTTTGTTTTGTTTGCCCTCTCAGGGAGTTGTTTGTGTTTTAAAACCCATTTTTGCAGAGAGGAAATTTTTTAAAAATGGACAGCAATGTTGAATATTAAAAAAAAGAAACATGTTACACTGAACATAATTACACAGTTAAGGTGCTTGAAAACAGTTACACTTAAAATAATTACATTGTAAAGGCGGTTTGTTATTTTGTTACTTCTTTCTCATTCTAAAAGAAGTTGTAGTTTATGGCAGTTTACTTTTATTTTTTCAAAATAAACTGCAATGAAGTCTGAAAACAAAATATGTGTATGTATGTCCAGTTTTTTTTTTTTTGGGGGGGGGGGCGCAAAAATTTTCATATGTACCAAAGGGGGGCCCAGCAGAGAAAGTTTGGGAACCACTGGAATAACGGAATATACCACCATTATCTCTACTGTGAGTCAGTTTTAGTGTCCTTTTAGCCAGAATAGCAAAGACCCTTTGCATACTCCTCATGGTGAAAGGTGTAATAATCTTGTAATGTTGGCTTTGCAAGCTGTGTTTGGATTGTATTTGAGTTCCTGCAGATATCAACATTGTTCATCTCAGGAGGACCCGGGGAGGAAGATGGCATCGCTGCCAAGTCCAACTCCACAACCATCGCCGAAAGAGCTGCAAGGAGCACCGGACATCCAGCAGACAGCAGAGGAGCTGTCATGCGAATTTTGATCCGTTTAGGAAATTTGATCAGGCCTGACACAGCAATGGGTTCTGAACAGCTGACATAGTGTCCATTGTTATAACAACGCAGGGATGATCTAACATTTAGAACATTAGGAAATTAAATCGCTCTCAGTTTTGCAAGACCTTACCTCAGAGGAATTTACGCTAACTCACGAAGAGAGCAGAGTAAAAGAATTTTAGTGCAGTTTTGAGATTTTAACGATTAATGAGGATGTATTGAAGATGATGGTACCTGCACTGAAGCTGACATCTAATACAACTGTCTGACAAGTTACGAAGCTGTGCCTGACAGCGTTGCCTGGCCTGCATTATCGCTAGCAAGATTAATTTTTCAAGGTTCAAACCTACAGCACATACAGATAGACCTACCTTAAATACATACGTAAAGATAACCAGTAGCTGATAACGATGGAAAACAGTATCCGCCTTTCAATTCAAACCCATTGGAAATGCAGACAGAAATAATGTTTGTTTCAAAGAAACGTAAAGCTATTAAAAATGCTAACTAGCGAACACCACTGGATCACGTTGTACTTTCAGTGGACAGAATGATTCTTTTCACTGTAATATTGGGCTATTTAGCTTTTGTAATAAAGATGACCACAGGAAATTTGGTCAGATCGCTGCATTTACTGTTTATGTTTGTGTAAGTAAATATGCACCCTGGCCAGCACTCAGGGGTGACCAGGAATTTGACTCATGAATCTGTACGCCCATTAGGTTGAATCTTAAGGTTCACCACCATTGTTTGCTTGTCACTATAATTTCACCAAAGACTTTAATCAGTAATACTTACAAAGCATTCCCCTTTGTAAAATATGTATTTGCCTTTTTGTTTTTATTTTTCAATGGAGACGCTATATCAGCTGTTCACAACCCATTGCTGAGTCGGGCCGGATCAAATTTCCCAGGCGGATCAAATTTCGCATGACAGAGCCAGTGGACTGAAAAATAAGAATGGCACAACACCCCACTCATCCTCCACAGACAGAGACCAAAATGCATGACCTGTTTGGAGGTGAAGGTTCCAGGCCTCACTTTGAAGTTAGCTTTAAAATGCTAATGCCCTGGAGAGGTTCTGGAACCTCCATAGAGAGGGGAAGGATAAGAGTCCCTCAGTAATTTCATCACTGAGCCCCTGTCTGAGATGGAGAACAAACTGGTCACTGTGCAGCACTATAAGGAAGCCGTATAGGACCTCAGTGATGTAACATGGTGTGTTTAGTTCAAATCTGACACCAGGGGGGTTTGTACAAACCTGTTTGTTCAAACCAGAGTTTGTACAGGGGCCAGGTATTGGCTGGGCCAGGTCAAACCCCACCCCTCTGCTGTAGGCAGAGTGAGCCACATCCCCAGCACCAGCACACTGGGGATGGGGTGTGCTACCACAGCATGCCCAAGCTGTGCAGGAAATGCAGTGAACTCGCAACCCCCTGTCACCGCCCCCCCCCCAACCCCTACCTCTGTACCTAGAGCGCAAATTCTAAATTCCGAGAGGATGCCGTGGAGATGAGGAAGACCTACATTTCAGTGAGGTTTGACTCTTAAGATGGAAGTATAAAAATGCTATTGAATTAATTTGTAGATTAATTAATTTTCTGCATCCTACAAGGCCAGTTGTTCAACGATAATATCACATTCAGATTACATTTCTTTTCTACACACACATAGGGGTATATGAAACTGGCACAGAAAATATTACCTTCTGAAATATTCATTAACATTTTCTGAAGTTAGATACAAGCTTTTGGTCATGATATAGGTGAGCTAGATTCATGCACTTTATTCTCACACAATTATAAACTGTTTATGCAAATATCAGTGTCAATCATCTGCATTGTGAATGATTTACCAGTACTCACTTAGCCTTCCTGCAGTTCCTCACTACTGGTACCAGTCTCTGCTGACCTGCTGCTGATGTGTTGTACGTCTTCAAGTCAAACTCATCCAGGACCTCCTCTGACATCAGTAACACAAAGGCCAGAGCTGAGCATTGGTGTGGTACCAGCTTTTTATCAGAAAGTCTTCCTGATCTCAGGGAAGTCCGGATTTCCTCCACGAGAGAATTGTCATTCAGTTCATTCAGACAGTGGAACAGACTGATGGTCCTCTCTGCTGAAGACTCTTCTCTGATCTTCTGCTTAATGTACTGGACTGTTTCTTTAATGCTATCTGATCTACTTCCTGTTTGTGTGAATAGTTTTCTGATGGACTGTATGATTGATTTACTTCCTGTCTGTGTCAGGAGTTCTTCTAAGAGAGACTGAGTGGAGTCCAGTGAGAGGCCCAGAAGGAATCGGAGGAAAAGGTCCAGGTGTCCATTCTTACTCTGTAAGGCCTGATCCACTGCACTCCTGTGTAACTCAGACAGCTCCAGTCTTCCAGCTTTACCTTTTGATTTTTTTGGTGTGAGTGCATTTCGGTTCTCATTAACATATGAGTGAAACACAAACAAGGCAGCCAGAAACTCCTGAATGCTCAGATGCACAAAGCAGTAGACTTTCTCCCGACGCAACCTAGACTCCTCTTTAAAGATTTCTGTGAACACCCCAGAGTACACTGAAGCTTCACTGACATCAATGCCACTCTCTCTCAGGTCCTTTTTATAGAATATCAGATTGCCCTTTTCCAGCTGTAGAAAAGCCAGCTTCCCCAGTTTCAGGATCATCTCTGTATCTGATGCTGAGCTCTTTGGTTTTCTCTCACTGGTGCCATTATACTTCTGAATCTTCACATTGGTCTGAATGAGCAGGAAGTGGGTGTACATTTCAGTCAGAGTTCTGGGCAGTTCTCCAGTGTCTGCTTTAGCCATCATTGTCTCCAGAACTGTAGCAGAAATCCAGCAGAAGACTGGAATGTGACACATGATGTAGAGACTCCTGGATGACTTTATCTGTGAGATAATTTTGCTGGCCTGGCTCTGATCTCTGATTCTCTTCCTGAAGTACTTCTCCTTCTGTAGGTCATTGAACCCTCGTATCTCTGTCACCTGGTGGACACATGTAGGAGGGATCTTACTGACTGCTGCTGGTCGGGAGGTGATCCAGAGGAGAGCAGAGGGAAGCAGTTTCCCCTCAATGAGGTTTGTCAGCAGCACGTCCACTGATGTTGATTCTGTCACATCACGCCAGATCTCATTGTTCTGGAAATCTAGAGGAAGTCGACACTCATCCAGACCATCAAAGATGAACACAACTTTGACTTTATCATTTTCAACACTTTCAATCTCTTTCAGTTGTGGAAAGTAGTGCTGGATGAGTTGCATCAGACTGAATTCTCTCTCCTTCTTTAAGTTCAGATCTCGGAAAGGAAGAGTGAAGATGAAATTAATGTCCTGATTAGCTTTTTCTTCTGCCCAGTCCAGAATGAACTTCTGCACAGAGACAGTTTTCCCAATGCCAGCGATGCCCTTTGTAAGCACAGTTCTGATGTGTTTCTTTTGTCTAGGTAAAGGTTTAAAGATGTCATTGCAGAGGATTGCAGTCTCCTGTGTGGTTTGTCTCTTGGATGCCATCTCAATCTGTCTGACCTCATGTTCATCATTGACCCCCCCCTCTGTGATGTAGAGCTCTGTATAGATCTCATTGAGGAAGGTACAGTCACCCTCCTGTGCCAGACCTTCAAATATGCATTCACATGTTTTCTTCAGATCAGATTTCAGTGTCTTCTGGGCTTGTATTATGCGTTTACCTGAAAAGAGGAAATATACAAAATAGTTTTAAAATAATAATTTGTTTAAATGTTTTCTTTATGAAAATGTTGACAGAAAAACAACAGCCAGCAAGAAGTGCTTACACAGTCAACTCTCCATCATGTTACACACCATTCTCACAGTGTGTTACATAACACAACTTTTATGGTATATCATTTTAAAATAGCATTCTCAGAGGAGAGTCAACATGGTGTATTCATCAAATTCTGGTGGTTAATTTCTCATTTTAAAGGGGCATTTCATTTTTGTTAGGCCAAAAGCTCTTTAGTTTTCTCTGGTGTACCTGAACAAGGTGGAGTCATTTCCCCTTCACCCTGTGCTATAAGCAAACCCAATCTTGTGTTGGAATATTTAGGCATTTTCCTAACTTCCAATTCACTTCATTTAATTTCATGAAAGAACTTGGAAAACATATTTCTGAAAAAAAAAATACAAAATCCATCAACACTAAACTTTATAATGTATGTATTTCTGCCAAGTGGGTGTCGTAGTTAAAAAAATGTTATAGTTATATCCAGTAATGAATAAGGGAACTGTTTTATGCTTAATTTTACTCTACTTCATGTGCAGCCCTGTCATTTCTACTTGTAAAAAATCCCACTCATGTTCTGGTGGCTTCTACATTATGTTATCTTCAGACCACAGCTGCTTCCCTGTTAGCTGGCTAAGGTTAGGGTTAGTGTTAGCTGGCTGGTGGTTGAACTTTAGCTACCTGACTCCCTTACATTATGTTTTTACCAGGGCTTTTTTTTGTTTTTTTTTTTTTGGCTGGATTCAGCTAGATCCAAATCTGGCATTTCCCAGATTGAGACCAGCACCTTTTTCACCTAAAATGTAGACCTGTGTAAATAAAGTATATATTTAATGAAAATCATTTTTATATCATCTGTGGACATTTCCATTGTGGGTAAAACAAGTGGAATCATAACAAGCTACTGTTGTTACATAGAGATTCCTTTATTGACTTGAATTCTCTCAGCAAATTCAGTAATGCGAAGAAGATACTTGTTGTATTTATGGTCAGAAAAATGACACATGACAAATAAACTTTTTAATCCTGTCTGGGCTCTTCCATGACAATCTGATACAGTATTTTGTTATGCCAGCAGCCAAGTGTAGTGTCTGTAATTATATTTTACACATCTACTGATACTTAAGACACACTGATACTTTAGACATACATAAACAGAATTCTTCAAGTTAGTATTGAATACAAAAAGTATATGTAAAAATCCAAAAAATGATGTAACTTCAAAGATAAACTAATGGTTTAAATGAGAATTGTACAAGAGTGTAAGCACAATGTAATTGTGATTGCCATTTCCTGATTTGGGGAAATATTTGTATCGCATATTATTTATTAATATTGCTAGTGTAGGTTTGAACAAAGAGTCATCTATGTGAAAGTTTATATATTTAAAGTTTAAAATCAGACAAACGAGTGACAAAGCCATGCGCAAACTCTACGTGAAACTGGAACTTCCATAGTGTCTGCTAAAAATAACCGGCTTTAACGTATGTTATCAAATGCTGTAATTATATTCTAAAAATCATGCTGTGCAATCCAAATGTAAACGCTGAGTAGTTATTTTTTTTTATTACATTTAAATCAATTGTATTAATTTTTATCATTGTTTCATTCATCTGGTTATACTTATAAATGACCTGCCCAGACCGGAAACTCGTTCTACTTCTAATGGGGAAAACAATTAAAATTTTAATATGCACTTTTGTGAAGTAGCAGTAACACCAACGAACGTGACTTGTCACGAATAGCAATGCTGGGTATCTCATGTAAGGTGAACACCGTACTGTACAGGCTTCTCATATTTAGCTGTTATCAGCCTCTCAGTCCATTCAGTCAATCAATCCAATAAACAAACAGTCGTGCAGAAAGATTATATTCTTTCATTTCAGTCGAACCAGCAACGACCCATTTCGTGTATGCATTCTGTTCTGCCGAGACCACCTGGGTAATTTTGCTTGGCGAATCAGAGCGCGGCAGTGAGGAGCTTGGATGAGGTAAAACACGCATAGCAGCGACTCCTTACCGTCTTAAGAATTGGTCAAGACAGAAAGAGCACAGTTCGGTTCTCACGTGAAATGAACTGCCTATCTTGTAATTTGGTAAATACACGGTAAACTACATGTTTATCGTACTGAACGCCTGCTGCTGGAGACCGGTGTTTTAACTGACCAACCTTCGTAACCCCGTTGATTTCTGTTTTGTGTCATCTTAATTGATTAAATTGAGTGTCACCTCAGCTTCTTACTTTAGGTTAGCAAAATGTTTCATTAGAGTTTAGGTGAAGTAAATAAAATCACTGAGGTTTGATAAAGAACGACGGTTTACTTAACTTGCATATATTTTTACAGCGTGATTTATCGTTGAACGATAAACTTTGCTTGATATCATATTTTATACTGTACTGAGTATCTGAGGTGAATGATGAATTTGTTCTAGAGTTAGTTTTGCTTGACCTTATGATTACATTTTTATTGGCATATGGTAAGTCTTGACATCTGTGAATTATTGTCTGTGGGTTGAAAGAGTTTAAAAAGCTCAACATGCTAAAAGCATTCATGATTTTATATTTATTTGAGACCTGCGGACTGAGGAACACGGACCGAGATGCAGGCATGCATTTCAAATTCAACAACTCAATTGTTGGCCATGGTTGGTAGGAGCCTTGCTTTTACGTGCGCCTGTTATCCAGAAATAATTTAAATGATTTGAAGTTATCCTACTCCATGCAATACGGCAACACTGAAAAAAATGTTATTTCAAAGTCTGACCGATAGGAGTACACGACTTAATACAGGGTTGTGATGCGCGTAGGAAACGCACCCTGAGAATTCGCTTTCGTCAAAGTCTGAATCCACGTAGAGGGTATTTTAATGAGAAACACCCCAATTTCTATGAATCTCCACCCCAAACCAGAAAGTCTCCCAAGCACGCTTAAAGGTTCAAGGTCAGAATACCAACAGGCACTGAAAAGGCTCGCAGAAGGTCGAAAAAGCAATTAAGTCACGCTGAGCGCGGGTCTGAATAGACCCCTTAATGAATTGTTTTACTCTCATTAGAAATAATCATGGCTACTCTACATGAGGCAGTTTTACAAATTTTATACCTTATACTTTTAAAACACAAATGGGTAAAAACACTGTCATGACACATATTTTGTGAATAATTATTTTTTGTTAACAGTACCTCCTAGTGGCTAAATAGTGTGTTTTCCTTTGCTTCATGTTGGAACTCACTGTAGTTTTGTAATTGGTCAATCAAGGTCTGTGATTCAGAGGTCAGCAATTACCAGGAAGTAAGTTAGTTTTTAGGCTGCGTTCCAATCCGAAAAAAGTTCGCTTCTTCGTGCTCACTTCCCTTCAATCAAGGGGGGAATCCCCAAAAAGTCCTGTATGCAAGATGGCTGCCACCGTGAGGGCGATTCCAATCCAGATTTGTTGAGGGAAGGGCGAATTTTCATTTGCTCAAGCCCTCGGTTTCACTCCCTCCAACGGAGCCAACAAAAATCATCCCTCCAAGCGTTGATATTGCCCAGAATGCACGGCGATGCTTGCTCGCTTGCCCACGTGTTAAACTTTATTTGAATATTATGCTCTTGCTACCAAAGAACAAGCTAATTTAAAAAAGTTAACCAAGTTCAAACACCTCTGTTGCCGATTGATTATACAATCCATTCGCTAGAATGCTACGTTGTTGGTGGTGATCGTTATTTAAATCTTACAGATTCAAAGGAAATGCCCAACACTCAATAGCCGCTTATCAAGTTCATTGGCAGTCCAAAAAAATATACGTTTTGGCCATGGAGGCATAGCTGCCGTAGCCATGCATTTAGTTAAGAATAACCTACATTTTCTGAATCTTTAAATGTAACAGTTATGCTACCTTTAGCTTCAATCATTCACACACCATGAAATAGAATCTTCTGTTGAGCACGAATTGTTTTTAAATCGCCATTTAAACATACTGGTATAATTGCCTATGTATATCGTAGCATAATTTCGGGTTAATTCTTCTGATATAGATTTTTATTTTTTGTTCATCATTTTACCTGTCTCTACAAATATGTACTTTTAAACCCTGTTATACCTCACACTTATTTATCATTACTTGGTTACTGTTACAGTTAGTTACTGATCTGTTTTATCATATTTTATCGTTACTGATTTTATTAATTATCTGTACTTGTCTATGGGAATCACTTCGGGATTCACCCTGCTCAAAAAGTGCTACACAAATAATTATAGTAACTATTGTTATGATTGTGATAATTATTCAATATGATTATTAAACTGTGCATACAAATAAGTGGTTTCACATTGGAAAAGCTTGGCAACTCTATTGAAAATAACATCACATCTATTAATAGTAAATAAAAACATCGATTTAAAATGATTTTATGCTCATGGAAAACATAAGGATTTTGGCATGGGGAATATGCTAGATATGTAGGCATATCTAGTTAATATGCATCTTCACTGTCTAACTATATTAATGGTTAAGTTGCATAACGTAGCCTAGAGAGAACTCTCTCCGTCTTTAGATTGGTTTTGCGGTGGAGAGTTTAACTGGAACAGGTACTGCAGCCTTCAAGGGACACATCACGGCAATCCAGTCCTTGCGAAGGAACACAAAGTGAGGAAGAACCGTGAGGGTCATTCCAATTCAAACAGCCACAACCCCTCCCCTCAGTTGCTCCCCCTCGCTCGGGAAGGGCTCCCTCGCCTGCTACGTCACTGGAGGGTGCACTCGATTTGAGGGATGAAGTGAAGGGAGGATTTTATTTCAGATTGGAATGCAGCCTTAGTGTTCTATGTGCTTCTGCAAGCTGTTTGTCGTATCCTACTCCGTTTGTGCCTTGGAGAGCTTTTGCTTGTAAGTTCTTTTAACCTTTGTGATGAATGTACACAAATCGGCATCTTGTTAACTAACAAAATAACCAATTTCCGTATGTTTTGAGAAACGACATATTTTATTTAAAAGGATAAAAGCAAACACTGAAAATACATATTCCTAGCTATACATAGCTCATGTTCATGTTTAGCTAGATTATTCTGTTGGCAAGTGACATGCTGCTGTTGACTTTTATGTTTTCAAGAACAATGTAGATTGATTTGTACATCCTTTTATTTTATTTTCAGTTTTACAAAATATCAAAATGTAAGAGAAAACAAGAGTAAACTCCTTTGAACTTTGCTCTGCGTCTGATTTTCTCCGATGCCTGTTTGCTATCTGTTGAATCTGCGTAGATGTTACACGCACTGGGGACAGAATAAACACATTTCTATACTCTACCGCAGCACTATGGAATAACCTTCCCTGAGAAATAAAAGTATGTTTGAATGTGAGATCCTTTAAAGTAACTCTTGAAATATGCATAGTACAAAATATTCAGCTTGAATGATCAGAAAGAACCGCTACCATCTGTTTTTGTTTTTTGTGTTTTGTGTTTGGTTGTCTTTTTAAATTTCAAATTTAAATTTTATTCATTACTATTGCTAGTGTAGGTCTGAATAGTGATTATTGTGTAGCACCATTTCGAGTTCTGTTTGCATACTGAATACAGCATTGATATTTTCATACTATTTTTAAGAATACAAGTTCTTACCTTTCCTGGCTGTACTCTTTTGGTCATGCACAGCCTCTGTGGTCGCTGCAAAGAAAAGAAAAAAAGTTGATTTATAAGCTACTTGATGTTAGAAGGTGGATCCATACAGTGCTCTACCATGTTCATATCTGTGATTGTAACAGGGATGTGAAGTGATTGTGAATGCAAAGCTCAAGCTCATTCCTTTTGGTACATGTATAGAAATTCTTAAGAGAATTTGTTCATTGTTTTAAAGTTTGCAAGTTTTTTATGTAGCCTGTACTCTGAATTTTTGCAAGTAAACGCACTTCCAAATGCATTTTAAGATTCACCAGGACAGTAATCTCGAGAATTATTTTCCAACATCTCACTGCTGCAGTGAGCAATCAAAATATGTCTAATTAATTAAATACGTAAGCAATCTCTCAAATGGATTCAGTCTTATTTGATTAATCTTAAGCTTATGGTCATTATACATGGTACTTCTTCTGAGCCAAAAACAGTATGATAAGGTGTTCCACAGGGAAGCATCTTGGGGCATTTATTCTTTCCATTGTATATTAACAATTTAGAATCAGCTTGTTCATGCAACATTTTTATATGCAGATGACTCTGCTCTTTTAATTTCTCAGAAGGACAATAATAATCTGATAATAATACAAATAATCAAAAACACTTTTTGTTGTGAGCTGCAGAAAGTAAATAAATGGTTAACTGACAGTAATTAACAGTAACTGACAGGGTTAGACCAAGTCCATCTTGTGTGGATCTAAAATTAGGTTCGAAAGACACCAGATTTTACTGTAAAATTTGGGGAGGAGGTTATTGCTGCTTAGACTAGCATAAACTGTCTTGTTTGTGAATAAGATGGATTCTTATCAGGCAAAAGTATGGTATTAAATGTTCTTGATAAATCTAAAATAAATCAGGGGACAAAATTCTTAGCCAGGAAAGTGACCTTTATAAATAGTTCTATTGCAGGATCTCCTATTCAGTGTTACTTTGATTATGCTGCAATGACATGGTGCACTGGTTTTTCAGTGGTGTTCAAGAATAGGCTACAGAAAGCCAAAATAAAGTGGTTAGAGTAATTTTGAAACTGCACCCACAAACCCATATTGAATTGGCTCATTTTAGAGAACTTAACTGGGTGACAGTTCAACAAAAAGTCATCTGTGTGAAAATGCTCATGGTGTTTAAAATCTTGAGGAACATTGCACCAAAATATTTAGTGAATTGTTTTACTCTCATTAGAAGTAATCATGGCTTCTCTACATGAGGCAGTTTTAAAGATTTTGTACATTATGCTTTAAAAACACAAATGGCTAAAAACACATTTCTATACTCTACCACAGCACTATGGAATAACCTTCCTAGCGAAATAAAACTATGTTTGAATGTGAGATCCTTTCAAGTAACTCTGAAAACATGGTTAGTAAAAAAATATTAAGCTTGAATGATCAGAAAGAACCCCTGTTAAGATGCACCCTACCTTCTGTTTTTGTTTTTAGTGTTTTGTCCTCTGTTGTCTTTTTAAATTGTTGTGTGGTTTTTTTGACTTGTGTATTTCTTGTGAGGACCACAATGGAAATAAGCCTTATAGGCTTTACTGTGTTTAATTCGTTGATATAATATGTACGTGATGGCTGCTCTAGAGCAGGATTATATGTATTTTTGATCATCAAAAAATCATCAACATCATCAGTGTAAATTATACAACAAGGCTGATCTTAACAATAATACTGTAAAGAAAAAAAAATGCATAAGAATGGACACTAACACTTAGGGCTCTATTTTCGGCAACAGGTGCAACGTCGTACGACCGATTTAAAATGCGGCATTACCGCAACTGCACCAGCAAAGTTATTTTCTGATACAGGCCAGCACTGCAACAGGAAAAATGCGGAAGCACAAAGCCACTTGCACCTCTGACGTAATAAAGAGGCGTAGACGCGCAATATCTGGGAGCGTCTTCTGAAAACAAATGGGAGTACCATGCAAATTATGGGGTGCAATGCCCAAATTGGCAGTGTTTGTCCAAAGAGAAACCCTTGCGCTTCAGAGGTCTCAAAAGTAGGTCTATTTGGAGCGCAAAACTTGAAGGTAGAAAAATAAATTGTAGTAAATTGACTGAGGCAGCAGGTGTCATAACTTGATTTAGGAGATATTACCAAAGGCAATAATGGTCAAACTGTGAGATCGCGTGCTTTTTAAAATTTATATTCTCTTAATGCTTGGAATATGATGGATGCAGACTATGAATCTCTGAGTTGCTGTTGATTCCAATAGCATCACTATTCAATGTGATGCCAATCCCTCTAATTGATATTAACACAGTACTCCATCCATTGCAGATAGCACCATGTTAAGGACCTCCGATTGCGGGTAGCATCATGGACTGGACCCACCCAATTTGATGAATTGCCTTGGACTTGAGTCCACCTAAATAAGTTTGCAGGATTGCCCCTCCCATCGATTGTTGCATGAATCCGGCAATGACTGATTTATGATTTATGACTTATGAATTTATAAATAGACCCCTTAGTCTTTCTCTCTCACAAGAAGCAAATGTGGATGAGAGGGAAAGTGCTTCAAAGGTCCATCCACTGGAGTAGGCTCTTACTGGGGGTCAGGAATTCATGACATGCATACAACATGGTACATAGTTAGGAACAGAATGCTGGACACAAGACAAAATGAGGAGAAAGCCACAACTTTTAAAACTTACCCAGACATTTTATTAAATAAAATAACTAATTAAATCAGGGAAAGCTTTGTGGAGTGCACTGGAGGAAGCTGGGATGATCCTCCAAATATGTTGTTTAAAAACAAAAACAACTTTAAATGTCATATAACTTGGGTGGGAGTATATGAATTGTTCATTCTGAGTAACCACACCGAGTCTGTCTAAGGTGTATATTTAAGGTGTAAATCACCCCCAGACTTTACTCACACACTTGCTCACTCTATTTGAATGGGAGACCTTCACCTGCCTACCCCTGCAGCCAGAGAGCTAACAACACTGCTTAGTGAGGGGACGGCCACTTGCCTCCCAGTTCAAAAGTGTATACAGCCATGCATGACCAGGTGAAGAGAGCTCACTTGGACAGGGATTTAACGATTGTCAAAGTTGAAATGGAGGTGAGCTTTGGCAGAGGCCCGAAGTCCTGGAGGCAAAACACACTGGGAGTGGGTGATCCTCGCACTTTTGGGCACATGGTGATAAGTGCTCTGTAGCACATACGGAAATGTTGGTGATGTGAACTGAAAGTCCTGTTTGAAAAAATAATTGATGGACTATCTAGATGAATCTTTGGGGTTTTTTAGAAGGAACCTTTGATACCAACCCAAACTACTTGTTTTACTCAATTTATTTGTTTCCTTTCATTGGCCAATTGGGTAAGGATCAAAAGCTGCACTTGTGTCCAGTTTGGTTTGCATTTGTGCTGCAGTGTGTTGCATGTACTGTGGTCAGCCATGGCTATTCTACCCAAATAATTAAAAGGCTGTTTAAATACATATCTGTTAGTTATTTAACATGCTGTCAGACATACAGTATAAGAGCCTGACAATTACCTGAACATTTACTTTTCTAGTTAGGATATTAATTATTATTATTATATTTTAAATCAGTGACAGCCAACAGTAAAGTCTTAATTTGACTATGACGACGTTATAATGTGTGTCCCGGTATTTCTTTAAGGAACTCACCGACAAAGACCTATCTCCTATCAACCAATCACTGTAGGCATAGAACACAAGCTCATGATGTCATCCACAGTAACAAGGTCAACTCAGCCCTTTCTCTTAGTGTAAGATTTCTCCCCATTCCTTAGTAGAAGTTTTGTCTCAGCAGCTTTGTGAATCGGTTTTATGAGGAGACTCTTAGCTAGGAACTTTTATAGCCATTCAGGAGATCTCTTATGGGTAAGATAAAATGCTTTGTGAATACAGCCCCTGGACTCAGCCAATCAGTGATTTAAGTTAATGAATTACCAAACAAACCAAAAACACTCCAGAACCTGAGTTTGACACCAGTGGTTTAAACAGTGTAGACCTGTCGTAATGGTGATGGAACATATACACACTCGTGGATGTGCATGATGACACAGAGAGACCACACAGGGCCAGTGCCCCAGTTCAAGGGAACCGAGCAGATACAACAGAGACACCATGGCTCTGAGTGAAACATGATTCTCTGGAGCGGACACCCAGGATACACCTTCTTCTGGAAGGGGTTCCTGAAGACACCTGCCTGCTGAATGGAGCAGGCTTTGCTGTAATAGTAAACTACTTCAGCACATGCCTGAGTCCCTCATGGGAATCAGTAAGCAGCTGATGACATGGTCCATCCCCCTGCCAACAGTCGCTAAGCAACCCTGATAAGTACATACTTGCCACAGTGGTTAGGTAATAGAGTGGAAAGGACGACCCGTTTGTTTGATTAGTAATGTGTATGAAGTGTAGTGACTGCCTCTTCAGAACTGATGGAGGATTTTACTGAAATGATTACTGTCCAAATAGAACCCATTTATTAACATTGTATTTCCACTCAACCACATGTAGTTACAGTTGAGCCAGCGGCTACAGTACAGGTAAACTACATACAAGAAACAGTAAAACTGGAAAACTATAATGGTGACATGATAAAAAATTGATTGGGTTCTCTGGAATGACACTTTTCAGAAAGCCTTTCTATGCCACCCTATCTCTTACTTTTATCAATATCGTTAAAGGCCTTTTATCTGCTGAAAATATACTAATGAACCAATACTGTGTTTACACTCTATACACAAAACTGTATTTTTAAATAGTAAACTTGACTTTGTATCACAACCTGACACACCTGTAGACTCACAACTGCAAAATGTCACTTTTGGCAGTGCCGTACGTGCACCACACACTTCCACTAACTAAAACACTGATTCCCCTCTGTGGGTTTGATAACACAGAATGAAAATGATGAAGCCTGTCTTACCTTTGTTATCAGGCTGGATGTTCACATTGACAGTCATGTTTCCTGCCACACTACATCCATGTACCTGTGGTGCAGCAACACTGGCTCCAGTCTGAGCTGTGATGGAGGAATGGTAAGGAACTGATCTCAGATCAGTAGATGCCTGTCCAGTATGGTCCACAGCATTGCCTCCAGTCTCAGCTGTCACTGAGGGCTGGAGAGAAGCTGATCTCAGTTCAGTGTGTGTCTGTTGACTTGTTTCTGTGAGAAATAAAACCAGGATCACATAATCAGCAATAATTTTAATTGAACCCATTAGACACCATTATAATGAGTGCAAATCACTGATAAATTTGAATTTAATATTTTAGGACTGGGTGATATGGCCTAAAAAAAGATCTCATGTTTTTTCCAACTTACAGATGATTCACATCATTGATACTTTTTTCTCTAAACAAACAAAAAAGGCCAAAGCATAAGGCACTGTTTAATAATTAATGTGACAAGGACAGCATTCACACATTTTGATACATGCTAACATGTCTTAACAAGCTTTATATTTGACTAAGAAAACGTAACACACACACACACACACACACACACACACACACAAGCATAGGTGTTTCCATTATGCTGATGTATGTATAGCTTTGATTACACACACACACACATATATATATATAGATATATATAATATACTGCATACTTGTCATAATTGCATAATTGTCATTCTCAGTGTAAAAACTCAGAGAAGTTTATCTTACTCATTTCCAGATCATTCTCCAGCCTCTGAACAAGATCATGTCGCCGTATTTTCTTTAAGATTTCCAAGGTGAGCTTTACCATTTTGTTACCACTGTACTTCCTCATGAAAGAGACAACACCTGCCACACCTTTATCCTCCAGCTGTTCCCATGAAATGGGACTGCATCCTTCCGACACATTTTCACTCAAATAAAGTGTGAACTTTTCAAAGTCTTCTTTCAACAGCTCCTCTAGAATCTCCGAGATCAGGCCAGCCATCACAAACCGCTAAGAGCAGACAGTAAGATAAACTGAACACAACACTCAAATAATTTTTATTTTTAATTTTTAATGCCTAACAAGTATTGTTTATATTTATTTTTAATACATTTCTTACTAACTATTTAGTAATTACAGAAAATGGTCATAGCAGTTAAACATTACAGATCACTACAGTTCAGTACCCCAAGGCACTCAAGTCATGCATTTTCATAAATGTATGAATGGTGGGGTAAAATGTGAAGGATTGCTACATAGTAAAACTGTAATTACCTACAGGAGAAAACTTACATTCATTTGGAAAAAAATTTTGCTGGTATTATTCTGCCCCCGGCTAGCTGGTTTCAGCTCTAATTGGTTAGTAGAGACAGGGTTATTTTTTCTTTGTACGTTTGTGCCCATCTCAGGGCTGTGTTAGGATGGTAAGTATTACCATCTTATTGTTATACCATCACATTTCTGTAGTGACAGTCAAATGGGGAAACTTAAACAGCAGCGGTGGAGTAAGTATATTTGGAAAAGAGAAGATAAAAGAAATTAGAGAGGTGGAAATGCTGGTAAAGCTATCAGCTGTGACTGAAATCTCACATTTCAAACAGAGGATGGCAGCAGCTCTACCTGTCTGTGGTTCCAAAAGTCTTGCATGAAAAGAGTACATAGTAGATTGAAAGGTGCTGTAGATGCCATCTCTGACTGTCTAATGCATAGTATTATTAAATGCACCGAGCTGACATTTTCACCTTCAAAAAACCTTTCATTATTTGGGCAAAGAAGCTGGATTTTAAAAAAATGTAAACATATGAATGCAAATGTGTAAATGATTCAAAGTATGAGGAAAACTACACTGAACATGATAGAAAATATATACCCCATGTGCTGTGTTTCCTGAAAATATAATTGATTCCATACATACATACATTCCATATACAAGTAGAATTTGTTAAACAAACTGATAAATATATACAGTAATTATATTGTAATAAGTCACCTATTACAGTCATACTATAATTCGTTATTACAAAATATGTGCTCTCACGTATTCTGTGTGCCTTTTTAACATAATAATCATTGTTACCCAATCATGTCAGCTGCCTCCAACTGTGTATCCTTTGAAAACACAATTTAAAAAGCTAATTTACATTATTATGAAATACTGGATAATAACTGCGACAGAAATTAGATAATCACTTTACCTGGAAGGGTTTTCTAAAGGATCTTCAGATTTTCAATTTATTTTTCAAATAGTTCCCTTTTTCTGAAGAACAAAAAAGTTTCTGGAATGAAACTTCTTTTACTGTCACTGATGGGCATTTACAGGAAATTGAGTAATTCCTAAAGGTTTTGCTTAGCTGTGAGTTTTGTAAGAGCAGTCGTAATTTTGCACATACATGTCTTGGCCCTTAAAGAAACAGAGCACATTTAGGGGCTGTAAACACTGTAAAAGCACGCACACACGCACGCAGACATGCACACACGCATGCACAGAATTGGCTTTATCAGTTAGCCTGTATCAGAGATCCTTGTATATTGTTTTGTAGTATTTATATTTATGACCCCTGAGGTTGGTGGTTCAAGCCCCAGTCCAGCCACAGCAAGAACACCAGTGCTGTTGGGCCCTTGAGCAAGGCCCTTAACCCCACATTGCTCCCAGGGGGGATTGGCCCTTGGTTAGCCTAATCAACTGAAAGTCGCTTTGGATAAAAGCGTCAGCTAAATGACTGTAATTTAATGTAATATGTATGCACATTAGCATTCAAAGGGAAATAGGGAAAGAGGATGTGAAATTCAGAAAGGCAGAAAAGGGAAGAGTAACACCCACACATTGCAAGAAGTTTATCCATTTCATAGTGTGATATAGTTGACTATTGAGATGTCAACTTTGGTAATATACTGTATTAGTGCAGTGACCCTTTATCTCAATACAGATACTAAAGTGCATTCTGATATACACATTATACTCTGAGCTACACATTACACTCTGGTATACTCAGTACACTGTGAGATACACAAATGCAGTCTGAGATACACAGTACACTGTGAGATACACAAATGCAGTCTGAGATATGCAGTAGACTATGAGATGCACAAATGCAGTCTTATATACACGGTGCACTTTGTGCAATGTGTATATGAAATAGAGGTGTACAGAGACGTCATTATCTGTATCTGTAGCTGTTCAACCAACAAAATTATCTGTCTCTGTATCTGTAATCGGATAGCTGACTCGAAGTGGGCGTGGTTTATACCAGAAGTCACTTCAGATCAGGCAAATGTTGAATTTTCTGACCTAATATTCATTGGCAATGCAATTTTTGTGCTTTCAAAGCATCAAATTTATTTAATATTGCCAAATAATTATGAAATAAATTTCCACATCCTCATACTGTACTTTTCATCTCTCTGTCTCTACATTTTTATTTTTATCTAAACTAAGTTTTATGAACTGTCAGACAGGTTGCCATGTCTCATGTGGGGGGTCCTGGAATTTTTCGATGGACATTTCAGAGACCATTGGGAATGGTTGCCTTTGTATGGATGATACCATTTCTTAAAGTGATTCTTTGTTTCACATTTATTGGGAGGACTGAAGTGCCCTCCCCTCTGGCTGCATGGATAGAATCAGCCAATCTTCTGCCAGTCTTGCTTTTGGCTTTATTTTTATGATGCAATACTGTGTCATTTTTTTTCAAGTTTTATTTTGAGTTTTTCACCTGAATGCGTGATGGAAGTTATCTGATTGATGCTTAAAGTGCTTCTTTGTTCAATCACTTAGCAACACAGATATTGGAAATCCTGGATGCCTTTGGCAATGTTAGTATGTACTCTCATCTGCAAAATGTATGTGTTATATAAACATATAGTATATCCTATATAAAAAGATGAGTATAAAGTAAGAGTGTATATGCATTTATTTTAACAAAACACAAAATACATCAGTATATCATATCTGAATTAAGAGTACTCCATTTGATACTCTACTTTCACATTAGTGTTCCAGTCACTCACCATAAAGCAAAACACTTCACTTGTTTCTGGTTTGCAGTTATTTGCTGTTATAAAAATATGATAGTTTACAGTGTTTTTCCTTTTTTGTAAATTTGGTAAAACACAGTATTGTTGTTATTTATTTTACTTTTATTTATTTATTATTAAGTTCGGTTGCATACTAGACACCGGTTTGTGGTTATTTACTGTTATCTGAAATGCTGTGACTAGCAGGCAACCAGCTGCCTGTGAGTTACTGTAAAGTTGCATGAGAGTTTTCACAGTGTAAAGTTACTGAGTGCTTAAGCACACCATGCTAGTTCTGCCCAGCTTAGTGATAGAGGTGCAGACATTGATGATGCCTGTTGCGACTCCCTTTTTAATGCTGCCACTGAAGATGTTGCTCCCATTACAGTGAATATGCAAATTCAGGGGGTTGTGGTTAACATGGAAGTTGATACAGAGGCATCAAGGGCTATTATACAAAATACAAACATGACTTTGAAAACATACACTGGGGCGGGGATTAATGTAAAGAGCACTGTAATGGTACAAATGTGCTGTAATTAATTTGAGGGGAGGTTGCCCCCTAGTGGTGGTCCAGGGCAATGGGCCCAGCCTGCTTGGGTGGGACTGGTGGCAGGTTATAAAGCTGGATCAGGCTCACATTTTATACTGAGTCTGAGGTGGTACACAGCCTGATGAAGCAGTATGGGGTGGTGTTTGAGGATGGTTTAGGAAAATTACTGGCACTGCAGGCTAAGGCTCACATTGATCCTCAGGCCCAGTCTTGGTTTTTTAAGGTGGGACTGGTCCCATATGCCTTAAAGGAAGAAGAGGGGGGTCATGATGCCTGGGCAGTTTCCCTCATGGGCAGCACCCACTGTCCCTGTTGTTAAACCTGATCACACCATGTGTATTTATGGCAGTTACAACTGAACAGTTAACAGGGCTGCTGAATTGGATTCCTACCCTATCCCAAAGGCTGAAGGTTTTTTTGTACTACAGCAGGGAGTAACTCATAACAAAGCTATATCTTAGCCATGCTTACCAGCAGCTTGTATTGATGAGGCATTAAGAGAGCATGTTAGCATTAACATGTGTAAGGGGCTATAGTCATACACTCACCCACCCTTTGGAGTTTCATCAGCATGTGCTATTTTTCAGCACATTACAGAGAGCTTACTGCAAGGGATCCCCGGTGTAGTCGCCTGTTTGAATGATGCTTTGGTTACAGGGCCAACTGAGGCACAACATTTAGCTACTTTAGAGGAGGTGCCTGAGCAGTTTGCTGCAGCGGGGGTTACATTTAAACAAGATAGATGCTCTTTTCAGGCGTCTTTCAGGATATTAAGTGTGCTCCCCAACCTCAAAATGTGATGGAGCCCAAGTCTTTTTTGGGTACACTCAATACTTTTACATAGTTTTTTTCTTGCTGAACTGGTCCTCTGTACTGGCATACATGCATTGATATGGGTACATGGCAAATGGGACTGGGGGCCAAAGCAGGAGTCTGTTTTTGCAGAAACAGAAAGAGCTGCTGCATTCATCCAAGCTGCTGGTGCATGATGACCCTAATAGGGAGTTTATTGCCAATAGGGAGTTGATTTTAACATGTGATGGCTCTCCTTATAGAATAGGGGCTATTCTGTCCCATAGAATGGATGAGACATGCCAATAGGTCATGTGTCATGCTAACTTTGGGTAAGAAAAGGTACATACAGGTAGAGAAATAGGCCTTGGCTGTGGTGTGTTGAGTTAAGAGGCTTCATGTATATGTTAGTGGTAGGGGTTTTACTGTGGTATCAGACCATAAGCCCATATAGGGATTGTTAGGGGAAGACAAAGCTATAGCCCAGATTTTTTCAGCACAGATCCAGCACTGGGCTTTAACTTTAGCAGCATATACACATACAGTTAAGCAGCATTCTGGGTCTGGCATTCCTACAGCGGATGCTCTTAGTCGCCTCCCATTGCCTGGCTGTTCTTCTGTGAAGCCCATCCCTGTGGAGATGAGATTGGCCCTGTGTTTTATGGGTACTTCCCCAGTGTCAGCTGCTTAAGTGAGGATGTGGGCTGATGGGGGTCCCTGTTTGTCACAGCTGAAGGATGCTGTTTTACATGGATGGCCCATTGTTAATAATAATAAACTCAAGCCCTTTTTTAGCTGTAGTGCTAAACTTAGCCGTTAAGATGGGGTTTCCCTATGGGAGTCTGAGAGATGGGGTTTCCCTATGGGAGTCTGAGAGATGGGGTTTCTCTATGGGAGTCTGAGAGATGGGGTTTCTCTATGGGAGTCTGAGAGATGGGGTTTCCCTATGGGAGTCTGAGAGATGGGGTTTCCCTATGGGAGTCTGAGAGATGGGGTTTCTCTATGGGAGTCTGAGAGATGGGGTTTCTCTATGGGAGTCTGAGAGATAGGGTTTCTCTATGGGAGTCTGAGAGATGAGGTTTCTCCATGGGAGTCTGAGAGATGGGTTTTCCCTATGGGAGTCTGAGAGATGGGTTTTCCCTATGGGAGTCTGAGAGATGGGTTTTCCCTATGGGAGTCTGAGAGATGGGCTTTCCCTATGGGAGTCTGAGAGATAGGGTTTCTCTATGGGAGTCTGAGAGATGAGGTTTCTCCATGGGAGTCTGAGAGATGGGGTTTCCCTATGGGAGTCTGAGAGATGGGGTTTCCCTATAGGAGTCTGAGAGATAGGGTTTCCCTATGGGAGTCTGAGAGATGGGGTTTCTCTATGAGAGTCTGAGAGATGGGGTTTCTCTATGGGAGTCTGAGAGATGTTGTTTCTCCATGGGAGTCTGAGAGATGAGGTTTTTCAATGGGAGTCTGAGAGATAGGGTTTCTCTATGGGAGTCTGAGAGATGAGGTTTCTCCATGGGAATCTGAGAGATGGGGGTTCCCTATGGGAGTCTGAGAGATAGGGTTTCCCTATGGGAGTCTGAGAGATGGGGTTTCTCTATGGGAGTCTGAGAGATGGAGTTTCCCTATGGGAGTCTGAGAGATGGGGTTTCTCTGTGGGAGTCTGAGAGATGCGGTTTCTCCATAGGAGTCTGAGAGATGGGGTTTCCCAATAGGAGTCTGAGAGATGGGGTTTCTCTATGGGAGTCTGAGAGATGGGGTTTCTCTATGGGAGTCTGAGAGATGGGGTTTCCCTATGGGAGTCTGAGGGATGGGATTTCCCTATGGGAGTCTGAGAGATAGGGTTTCTCCATGGGAGTCTGAGAGATGGGGTTTCCCTATGGGAGTCTGAGAGATAGGGTTTCCCTATAGGAGTCTGAGAGATGGGGTTTCTCTATGGGAGTCTGAGAGATGGGGTTTGCCTATGGGAGTCTGAGAGATGGGGTTTCCCTATGGGAGTCTGAGAGATGGTGTTTCTCTATGGGAGTCTGAGAGATGGGGTTTCCCTATGGGAGTGTGAGAGATGGGTTTTCTCTCTATGGGAGTCTGAGAGATGGGGTTTGTCCATGGGAGTCTGAGAGATGGGGTTTCCCTATGGGAGTCTGAGGGATGGGGTTTCCCTATGGGAGTCTGAGAGATGGGGTTTCTCTATGGGAGTCTGAGAGATGGGGTTTCTCTATGGGGGTCTGAGAGATGGGGTTTCTCTATGGGAGTCTGAGAGATGGGGTTTCCCTATGGGAGTCTGAGAGATGGGGTTTCCCTATGGGAGTCTGAGAGATGGGGTTTCCCTATGGGAGTCTGAGAGATGGGGTTTCTCTATGGGAGTCTGAGAGATGGGGTTTCCCTATGGGAGTCTGAGAGATGGGGTTTCCCTATAGGAGTCTGAGAGATAGGGTTTCCCTATTGGAGTCTGAGAGATGGGGTTTCTCCTTGGGAGTCTGAGAGATGGGGTTTCCCTATGGGAGTCTTAGAGATAGGGTTTTTCTATGGGAGTCTGAGAGATGAGGTTTCTCCATGGGAGTCTGAGAGATGGGGTTTCCCTATGGGAGTCTGAGAGATGAGGTTTCCCCATAGGAGTCTGAGAGATAGGGTTTCCCTATGGGAGTCTGAGAGATGGGGTTTCTCTATGGGAGTCTGAGAGATGGGGTTTCCCTATGGGAGTCTGAGAGATGGGGTTTCCCTATGGGAGTCTGAGAGATGGGGTTTCCCTATGGGAGTCTGAGAGATGGGGTTTCCCTATGGGAGTCTGAGAGATGGGGTTTCTCTATGGGAGTCTGAGAGATGGGGTTTCCCTATGGGAGTCTGAGAGATGGGGTTTCCCTATGGGAGTCTGAGAGATGGGGTTTCCCTATGGGAGTCTGAGAGATGGGGTTTCCCTATGGGAGTCTGAGAGATGGGGTTTCCCTATGGGAGTCTGAGAGATGGGGTTTCCCTATGGGAGTCTGAGAGATGGGGTTTCCCTATGGGAGTCTGAGAGATGGGGTTTCCCTATGGGAGTCTGAGAGATAGGGTTTCCCTATGGGAGTCTGAGAGATGGGGTTTCTCTATGGGAGTCTGAGAGATGGGGTTTCCCTATGGGAGTCTGAGAGATGGGGTTTCCCTATGGGAGTCTGAGAGATGGGGTTTCTCTATGGGATTCTGAGAGATGGGGTTTCTCTATGAGAGTCTGAGAGATGGGGTTTCCCTATAGGAGTCTGAGAGATAGGGTTTCCCTATGGGAGTCTGAGAGATAGGGTTTCCCTATGGGAGTCTGAGAGATGGGGTTTCCCTATGGGAGTCTGAGAGATGGGGTTTCTCTATGGGAGTCTGAGAGATAGGGTTTCCCTATGGGAGTCTGAGAGATGGGGTTTCCCTATGGGAGTCTGAGAGATGGGGTTTCTCTATGGGAGTCTGAGAGATGGGGTTTCCCTATGGGAGTCTGAGAGATGGGGTTTCTCTATGGGAGTCTGAGAGATGGGGTCTCCCTATGGGAGTCTGAGAGATGGTGTTTCTCTATGGGAGTCTGAGAGATGGGGTTTCCCTATGGGAGTCTGAGAGATGGGGTTCCTCTCTATGGGAGTCTGAGAGATAGGGTTTCCCAATAGGAGTCTGAGAGATGGAGTTTCTCTATGGGAATCTCTATGGGGTTTCTCTATGGGAGTCTGAGAGATGGGGTTTTCCTATGGGAGTCTGAGAGATGGGGTTCCTCTCTATGGGAGTCTGAGAGATAGGGTTTCCCAATAGGAGTCTGAGAGATGGAGTTTCTCTATGGGAATCTCTATGGGGTTTCTCTATGGGAGTCTGAGAGATGGGGTTTCTCTATGGGAGTCTGAGAGATGGGGTTTCTCTATGGAACTCTTAGAGATGACGTTTCTCTGTGGGAGTCTGAGAGCAATTGTAACTCCACAGGGTATAGAGGCGTTTTTGGCAGCATTGCATTGCTCTCAACCTGGTGTGACCTGAATGAAGACGCTGGCCCGTAGTTGTGTTTGGAGGCCTGGGATGGACGGTGCAGTGAGTGTCAACAGCTGCAGAAACTCCCATCTTGGCCCAGCTACATCCTGGGAATGGGCAAGGCGGGGCTGGGCAAGGCTCCATGTTCATTATGCTGGGCTTTCATTCACAGTGCTTTAGGGGGACAGTGTGGCCACTTATTATTCACACACATTCACAGTGCTTTAGGGGGACAGTGTGGCCACTTATTATTCACACACATTCACAGTGCCTTAGGGGGACAGTGTGGCCACTTATTATTCACACACATTCACAGTGCTTTAGGGGGACAGTGTGACCACTTATTATTCACACACATTCGCAGTGCTTTAGGGGGACAGTGTGACCACTTATAATTCACACACATTCACAGTGCTTTAGGGGGACAGTGTGACCACTTATTATTCACACATTTACAGTGCTTTAGGGGGACAGTGTGACCACTTATTATTCACACACATTCACAGTGCTTTAGGGGGACAGTGTGGCCACTTATTATTCACACACATTCACAATGCTTTAGGGGGACAGTGTGGCCACTTATTATTCACACACATTCACAGTGCTTTAGGGAGACAGTGTGGCCACTTATTATTCACATATTCACAGTGCCTTAGGGGGACAGTGTGGCCACTTATTATTCACACACACATTCACAGTGCTTTAGGGGGACAGTGTGACCACTTATTATTCACACACACATTCACAGTGCTTTAGGGGGACAGTGTGGCCACTGATTATTCACACATTTACAGTGCTTTAGGGGGACAGTGTGACCACTTATTATTCACACACATTCGCAGTGCTTTAGGGGGACAGTGTGACCACTTATAATTCACACACATTCACAGTGCTTTAGGGGGACAGTGTGACCACTTATTATTCACACACATTCACAGTGCTTTAGGGGGACAGTGTGACCACTTATTATTCACACACATTCACAGTGCTTTAGGGGGACAGTGTGGCCACTTATTATTCACACACATTCACAATGCTTTAGGGGGACAGTGTGGCCACTTATTATTCACACACATTCACAATGCTTTAGGGGGACAGTGTGGCCACTTATTATTCACACACATTCACAATGCTTTAGGGGGACAGTGTGACCACTTATTATTCACACACACATTCACAGTGCTTTAGGGAGACAGTGTGGCCACTTATTATTCACATATTCACAGTGCCTTAGGGGGACAGTGTGGCCACTTATTATTCACACACACACATTCACAGTGCTTTAGGGGGACAGTGTGGCCACTTATTATTCACACACACATTCACAGTGCTTTAGGGGGACAGTGTGGCCACTGATTATTCACACATATTCACAGTGCTTTAGGGGGACAGTGTGGCCACTTATTATTCACATATTCACAGTGCCTTAGGGGGACAGTATTGCCACTTATTATTCACACATATCCAGGGCTTTAGGGAGACAGTGTGACCACTTATTATTCACACATTCACAGTGCTTTAGGGGGGCAGTGTGGCCACTTATTATTCACACACATTCACAGTGCCTGATATTGATGAGGTAAAGAATCCAACCATCACTGCTTCTATCACAGTGTAGATGGTTTTCAGTGCTTTCTGTGCACAGCTTTCAGTGTAAATGGATGATGATAGATAACAGATAATGTGGTTGTTTTTCCTAGCAGGGAGTTCAGTAAGTTAATTAAACCTTATTTAAACAGAATCCAGCATGTTGAAGTGGACCCGTTCATTCCTCCTCTAAAGGCCTGGCTGAAAGGGCTGTACAGACCTTTAAGAACAGAATGACAGAGATGGATGGATCACTGGAGATGTTGCTCTTTCCTTTTTAGCTTCTATAATATGCCACAGTTAGTCACAGGAAACTCCCCAGCAGAGCTCCTTTTACAAAAGCACTGTAGGACTCGCCTGGATTTATGGTGCCTGAGCCAGACATTCCACAGTTAGGCATAATGCATACACAATGCATACAAACATGCACAAACACACACACACATTCACACACTCACACACACACACACACTCACAGACACACATACACACTCACATATACACGTGCTCACACTCACACACAAAGGGGTTGAAAGTTGTAACTGAACAAGCTCTATAAAAGAACGCCCAATCATATAAAATGCTTTTATAATTTGCTTACACCACAAGAGATAACAACGTTAGAGTATGTGCAGCGCTGTGGACTTTGGACTCATTAGACCTGATTACAGATACGTTCGTATTTACAGCAAACGGCCTCTGTAAGGGGTAACAAGTGGAGAACTTTTTATAGGATACTAGAGATTTTTTTTCTTTAAATAACGTGCATGTGAGTGCATACCTGTATGAGGTAACCGATCCTACATCAGAACTAAACAGCACCTTCATGAGACCAGCATAAACATTCATAAACTTATTCCATCTGACAGGCTGTGAACAGTTACAGGGTACGGCATGCTACCCTCACAGTGAAATCAGAATGGGAAGGTATTGTCACCGGTAATAGAGATGATATTCAGTGGAACCTAAGACATAAATGGGCACTGTGCTACCCTCACAGTGAAATCAGAATGGGAAGGTACTGTCACCGGTAATAGAGATGATATTCAGTGGAACCTAAGACATAAATGGGCACTGTGCTACCCTCACAGTGAAATCAGAATGGGGAAGTGCTGTCACTGGTAACAGAGATGATATTCAGTGGAACCTAAGACATAAATGAGCACTGTGCTACCCTCACAGTGAAATCAGAATGGGAGGGTACTGTCACCGGTAATAGAGATGATATTCAGTGGAACCCAAAAAAATAAACAGGCCTTGGGAAATCGAGGACTTTTGTAACTGTGGAATGTCTATAACTACAATAGTTTCCTATTGGAAACTATTGTAGTTATAGGGATCAGATCAGATTCATGAGCAGGGATCGGATCAGATGCATGAGCAGGGATCAGATCAGATTCATGAGCAGGGATCAGATCAGATTCATGAGCAGGGATCAGATCAGATTCATGAGCAGGGATCAGATCAGATTCATGAGCAGGGATCAGATCAGTTTCATGAGCAGGGATCAGGTCAGATTCATGAGCAGGGAGCAGATCAGATTCATGAGCAGGGATCAGGTCAGACTCATGAGCAGGGATCAGATCAGATTCATGAGCAGGGATCAGGTCAGATTCACGAGCAGGGATCAGATCAGATTCATGAGCAGGGATCAGGTCAGATTCATGAGCAGGGATCAGATCAGATTCATGAGCAGGGATCACGTCAGATTCATGAGCAGGGATCAGATCAGATTCATGAGCAGGGATCAGATCAGATTCATGAGCAGGGATCAGGTCAGATTCATGAGCAGGGATCAGATCAGATTCATGAGCAGGGATCAGGTCAGATTCACGAGCAGGGATCAGATCAGATTCATGAGCAGGGATCAGATCAGATTAATGAGCAGGGATCACGTCAGATTCATGAGCAGGGATCAGATCAGATTCATGAGCAGGGATCAGATCAGATTCATGAGCAGGGATCGGATCAGATGCATGAGCAGGGATCAGATCAGATTCATGAGCAGGGATCAGATCAGATTCATGAGCAGGGATCAGATCAGATTCATGAGCAGGATCAGGTCAGATTCATGAGCAGGGATCAGATCAGTTTCATGAGCAGGGATCAGGTCAGATTCATGAGCAGGGATCAGATCAGATTCATGAGCAGGGATCAGGTCAGATTCATGAGCAGGGATCAGATCAGATTCATGAGCAGGGATCAGGTCAGATTCACGAGCAGGGATCAGATCAGATTCATGAGCAGGGATCAGGTCAGATTCATGAGCAGGGATCAGATCAGATTCATGAGCAGGGATCACGTCAGATTCATGAGCAGGGATCAGATCAGATTCATGAGCAGGGATCAGATCAGATTCATGAGCAGGGATCGGATCAGATGAATGAGCAGGGATCAGATCAGATTCATGAGCAGGGATCAGATCAGATTTATGAGCAGGGATCAGATCAGATTCATGAGCAGGGATCAGGTCAGATTCATGAGCAGGGATCAGGTCAGATTCATGAGCAGGGATCAGATCAGATTCATGAGCAGGGATCAGATTCACATGCTGGGGTGGGCAGTATTAATGTTCTTCCACTCAGATATTTCAATCTACACATTCCCAGCCAGTGCAGTGCCTTTTATTTAACTATGATCAGGTCCAGTTCTGTATTTTTCTTATGTCAATGTTGTACTGTATTTTTGTGTAATTTAATTGGCACAAATGAATTGCTCTGTTTTTATTTACTCTTTTTACACTTTTGTTGGCACTCTGATTTTATTGATGATGCTTAACTGACGTGTTTATTTCCTGTTTATTTACATTATTTATAGTTAATCTTCATATCTATGTCATTAGTTACAATGCCTACATATTATGTACCTGTGAAGCACTTAAGCGTTTTAAGTCATTGTGTGAAATGTGCTATGCAGACTCATTATTATTAGTACTATTGTTGAGCTACTGGGGGTGGCAAAAGGCAGCACTGTTCAGTTTATCCATGCATTCATGTGTTTGCTCTCTTTATGCCTCAAAGACTTGCTGACTGTGACTCTCAATAACCGACCATTTCATTCATTTGCTCTGGGGTTCTTCACTGCCCTCCAGTGGTGGAATGAGTTACCTGCAATCTACAGAACTGTGTATGATATTCCGTCAGTGACGTGATGAAGAGGCTTATTCTCCTGTTCATATCCGCTCCCTCGGTACGGGGTTATTAAAGGGGGCTAATATAGACTCTGACATCGCCACATATTGGTACCAAAGCAGCTGATAACTTGCTATATGAGAAATTTAATTTGCTTAGTTTAATGTGTGAATGTGTAACAGCAGGGGCGTTGCCAGACATAAAGCTCTACTGGGGCATAGACCACCATTACTCAAACCACACTATTTTTTCTTGAATGCCTGCTGTGTGTATGAAATGTAATTTTTCCTTTGCTTAGCCCACTATTACTGCCACTGCCATACTACTGCTGCTGAAAATGAAACAGCTACGAAAGGTAAAGGTAAAAATGTAGATATTAATCTTTATGAAAATATTTTTTTCAGTAGTCTCAACACACTATTTTAGACATAAAAGTCATACCCTGCATATGCAAATAATAACAAAACCTGACTCAATCATTAAACTATTGCACATTTGCATTCTACAATAATAATTAATAAAAACAATTTCAGATCATTTCATGACTTGAGTCATCCAATATTCATATTTTACATTAAGAAAATTACACACCTTTAACTTTTACAATGTAAGTTTTATTGTAATAAAATAAAACATGAATCATGGTTACACAGTAGTTGATCAAATGAACCTGCTAAAAGCCATATTGTTATATACAGGATTGAACTTGTACTGAGGTAAACTGGAGACATCTGAAACTGTGTCTCTCTCCTACCTCTACTCCTACCTAGTGTATCTATGTACAAATCTGTGTGTGTTTCTACAGGTACATGTTAAAAATATATAAAATACGGTTTGTGTGTGAGCTGTGAAACAGAATTTAGCAATATTTGACTTTGTGTGCATGTTGTTTGCATGTGTACGTTTGTGTTTGTGTGTGAACATGCATTGGTGTGTTTATGTATGTATAGGTGAGTGTGTACATGTGTGTCTGTCAGAGTGTATGTGTGTAGGTTTATACGTGGGTGGAAGTGTTACATTTTTACTGTGTTTGCAGTTGTATTGGTGTTTGTGTGTACTTTGTGTTTGTCTGTCTGAGTGTTGATACATCTGAGAGTGTGTGCATGTATTTTACAGTGTATGGAGTGTGTGTGTGTAGCAGTACAAGTGTGAGTATGTGTACATTTGGGTTACTGCAAGTTTTTTATGGGTGAGTGTGTGAGCTGCAGTGGATATGTATCACTGGGAGAATGTATGAGTGAGTGAGTGAGTGAGTGAGTGTGTGTGTGTGTGACTGTGCTCCAGGTGGCACATGGACACTGAGGTGTTAGATCTCCACACTCTAAACCCAGCACAGACAAGTGCGTTTTCCTCTTGGAGGATTTGAAGAAATGGCATAGTACTCACGTGCTTGACCTTGTCAAACACACTTTCATTCATAGCATGTTTATCAATTCATTATAAACCATGTTTAAACACAGTACAGCTTACCTCACAGTGAAAAATGGAATAACTTTGCTTTTTATTTTAGATGGCTGATGAGGCTGTAGAGGCCGACATGGAGGATTAACTGGAGGACATTCGATTCCTCTTTGATGCACAGCAGGATACAGTAAGTACTGTACTACACACCATGTGCTCTGTCTGTTCAAACACTTTAAAACCAGCTGAAAAGTTACACTGCACTTTCACTCATGCATGATACCACGCTAAACAAATAAAACCCCTAAGGGAAAATGTTTATCGATAAATTACTGACCATTTTAAACTCCTTACAGCATACATTACAGCACATTCAGCTTTGTCATTCTGTACATATGAATATGGAATTAAATAATTTTCAGTAAGGCTGTCATTATTCTGGTTCTTGGATAACTGCATCTTGCATTGTGCATTTTCACTCCTGCAACCCTTTGATTCATGAAATAAAGAGGATGGAAACTGAATTTATAATGCAGTTGTATTAAAACATCTTAATTTACACAAAGTTCAGTTAGCTACCCAAAGTCATTCATTGCTTTTGTTTATTTTAGTTTGTGTTGAGACAATCATACTTTTAGTATTACAAAATTAACTAATAGTAACTTGAATGGGAAATATTATGACCATAACATTTGTTATACCTCAGATGCAGGCAAAAGTACTTCCCATAACCAGTTAAAGTAACTGAAGCTGAGCTGAACCTAGTGCTACACCCTGAAGTAGCTCATGCTCCAGGCCTGTGTGTTTCCTTGATGTGTCTCCGCCCGTGGCAAACAGCTCCTCAGAGCTAAGCCCACAGCAGAAGCAGAAGGGCATCCACAGAAATGGCCGTAGCGCCGCCCTGGTGGCCATTCCTGCAAACAGACCCGATCCCACCTGCTCTCCAATCCCATCACATGGGTCCTTTAGGATCACTACATGACGGTATCTGTGTTAACACAGGAAGAGACCAGTCATTTAGCATTACCTTTCCTGGGAAATTACTGATTCAACAATCACAACAGACTTACGATGTTATTTGATATTTTAATATTAACACGAACAATAAAAGCAGGAATTATATTTTCAGTGATATTATCTTCATTGGTTTTCACACACATACAAGATAAAACACACAGCACCTTCCATAGATGCACACCCACCACCCTTAATAAATAAAACATCCTCCACCGATAATTACCCATCACCACCCAGCAAGTACCTCACACCATTCAGTGGAAATTTGTTGCTGGTATCTGTGGGAAGGATGAAACCTTACCTCCATATCCACAGCCTGGGTAGCCAGGGCTGATGTAGACTGTGTTATGGCTGACAACCATGACAAACTGGTGCTTATTATCATAGGGATCATATGTGTAGAAAGAGAGAGTAGAAAGAGCCATTACATTAATCATGAGTGTTAGGACAGCCATCATGGTGAATAATATACACATTCTACACATTTTAGTAAGTACTGCCTGTGTGTCCTTTAGTCGTATGTGTGTTATTTGCTACTATTTTTGTAACAGTTGATAATAACTCTTTAACTGTTGAATAACAGATTAAAATCTACTGTATCTCACAGGAACCCTTTTAACATTTCATCAGCAGAGAGATACTAACTGGGACTCTTTTTGCTTCCATCAGAGCAAGCTTGCAGACGTAACACAAAACATGAATAAGTAATAACAATACAACAAAAATTACGACTACAACTGCTACTATTACTGTTACTAATAATAATAATGATAATGAGAAATAAAGTGGATGTATAAGTGTATGGTGTATGAATAAAGAGATCCACTCACAGCGCCTCGTCTTCACTGCTGGCACACAAGGCCATGGTGGACCCGTCTCATAGGAGCGCCACCAGCAGGCATTCTCGTGGATGGCCGTCTGGAGGACACACACCTGACAATACAACACCCAGCATGCTGCATTACTGAGGAGCTTACCCTCCTTTACACACACAGCAATGCTCACACAAGGGTCGTTCAGCGTGAGAAATGGAACCGTTCACCGTTAAAAGAAATGAGTGTTTTACAAAAGCTGCTAAAAGAGCACGGGTCACGGGTCTGTTGGTGCTGCGCTTCTCTCACCTGCACACTCCAGCCCAGACCTCACAGTGACATATTTCTCTTTCAGGCGCGGTGTCGTCTCACAGTTGTTGCGGCTGTCGTGCTTGTAAAAGATAAAGTTCCCGTTCGTCCGGAGGTCGAATAAATTCAGCTTTCACCGCTTCACAATGGAACCTACACAGGCAGTCGAAGTTAGCGCAGCAGTTAGCTTTAAGCACCCAGTTCTTCTTCACCTACATCACATTTTACGCCCCACTTTCAAAGTGAAAAGTTATTGCAAAAATGCAAGCAGTAAAAACAACCGTTGAAATGTATATTGCTTAATAAATAACTAAATTAAGAAATTAAAAAACAGCTAACAACCTAACAAAGAAAGGAAGATTTATGAAATATGAAATTACCACAGCTACGAGTCTGTGTTAATTTAGTTACGGGTAACGTTAACTGATATATTACGCACTGGCTAGCTATGTTCTCCCTTGGCAGAGTGAAGCTGAGATGGTGGGGTTACCTTAGTATTTCTATCTGACTGGATATCACATCTCATCATCAACCTCAGTCCAGTTTGTGCGTGTTGATGTTCCGCTTTCAAATCTGTGGCCATGAAAGGATAAACTACACGAAGGATGCTAACGTTGGTTAGCTGACTGGTAACGTTAGACAGCCCGCAAACACAATAACTGCACTTTTCTCTGGCGATGAACTACTACCCAGCCAGCTTGCTACCTTAGCTAAATGTCTTTTCACGCAGGATTCAACAGACATTTGGTTCAAAAGATCTCGATCCACGTACTTTTACCTGTTAGCCAACTAGGAGGTGCTCGGTAGCTTCTGGATGCCTACCTGATTCGTTGATGCTGATAACATCCACCGCTACCATGTCAGGTTTGTTCAGTGGGTTCACTTTCCTCTCGGTAATCCCGCATGTGGCTCGGGTCTAGTTTTATTGGGTATTACCCCCAACATTTTGATAAAATACCCCAGATGTGGACGTGGAGTCGTAGTCTGTTGCGATTTTGGTATCTCAGGGCAAAACAGTTTACACACCGGCAACAGATGAGGGGATGGAACACGGGATCCCAGGTTTATTCAGCCAATGTTTTTGTCAGTTTACTGAGCTGTTGCAGTCGTTGACTGACACATTAGATCATGTATTTTTTCGTGGGATTTTTAAATCAAACTTGCTACAATGGAGTACACCCGGAGGCTAGGTGGGTGTCACTCAAAATTACTGAACTGATTAAAATGAATTATGTAAACAACGAAACATGATACATACTCTGTAATGTTTAGGCGTCCCATGGACTTTAGAGGTATGTATAAGGACTTAATGCTGAGATATGCATATTTTGGTATTTTTCTTTGTTTTTTTATTTTTTCTTTATTTAATTTTCCTTTCTTTTCTTGCAAAAGGAAGAGTAAAAAATAAGATCCCTATCCAGAATTATTTTCCAACAGTCCACTTCAACTGGAAACATTTGTATACAATAAAAAGAAGTTAAACAACTGTAACATCACTGATTGGAGTAGCTTCATTTTTCACCTGAGGGAATCTCGGGTGAAGTCGTCGTCATACATGAGATGAAATAATTTACATTATTAAACGACATCGCTGTTATTACAAACTAGACGTCGATAATTCTATTTCGAAAATTCAGACATTAAAATAAGAAAAATGAATGAAGCATTTAAATTAGCAGGTGCTGTGTCATTGATCCATGCATCTGCTAACTTCAGTCAAGTCATCCAGTCAGGACTCCACAAGCTTAGGACATGCTGTTGAAATAATGATATTATGTACCGATATTTCGGAAATAGCACAATAGCCTCATGTTTTTAAATTCACTGCGAAGTGGTTCAATTCCGGTGAGAATAACAGAAATAAACGGCGGACATATTTGTCTCATTGACAGGATCTTCATTCGGTCGTGCATCTACCGGCCGACCTCAGTTGGATTACCAGTAACACGTCACGCCTGAGCGCCACGTGACGCCACAGTGACATCACAGTGGAAACAGGAGTCCGGAACTGTATAAATGAAGCCATTGTTCAGGAAACAAGGCAAGATTTTCCTCTTGGAGGATTTGAAGAAATGGCAGATGCCATGGACTACCTGGAGGATATTCGATTCCTGTTTGATGCAGAGCAGGATACAGTAAGTTCAATAGTATACATGTGCTTGGCCTTGTCAAACACAATAAACCAAATTACACTTTACACTGCACTTTCATTCATATGAAAGTATGTTTATCAATTAATTATAAACCGTTTTTAAAGTCAGTACAGCTTACCTCACAGCAAAAAATGGAATAACTTTGCTTTTTATTTTAGATGGCTGATGAGGCTGTAGAGGCCGACATCGAGCATTACCTGGAGGACATTCGATTCCTCTTTGATGCACAGCAGGATACAGTAAGTACTGTACTACACACCATGTGCTCTGTCTGGTCAAACACCTTAAAACCAGCTGAAAAGTTACACTGCACTTTCACTCATGCATGATACCACGCTAAACAAATAAAATCCCTAAGGGAAAATGTTTATCGATAAATTACTGACCATTTTAAACTCCTTCCAGAATACATTACAGCAAAAAGTTGAATCCCTTTGCTTTTTATTTTAGATTGACACTGATGATTACCTGGAGGATATTCGTTTCCTGTTTGATGAGGAGAACACTGCAGAGCAGGATACCGTAAGTATTGTACTACACACCATGCGCTTTAGCTTTAGTGTGGCACTTTAGCCACACCAAACAGACAGATTCTTATGGCTGCGATTTTGGAATTCTGTAGTTGGTGAGCAGAGCTAATACTGATGAAAAGCTACAGCAGAAATGTCTGTTTTTGAAGGAGTATTGGGAACTACAGGAATGTTTTCCAGAAAGGCAGTCCTTTATGTGTATATCTTGTGCCATGTGTGATTGCAGGCTTCCCTGGATGACAATGAGACTTCAGCAGGCGACGCAAAGAGAGTCAAGGGGGTGAAGGTCTTCGTCCAGAGTGAGTCACTCGTACTGCCTTCTAGTGAACAGTGTTGGAAGTGCACTGTAAACATGTGTGCTTCAATCAAGGATCTCCAGAATACAAGTATTTAAAGGAATCCATTTGTGGTCTTTTGTAGGGCTCAAAAAGATGAAGAATGGCGTGAAGAAGTTCTGCACCCGCTTCGTGCAGACTGTGAGGCGCGGCTTCTGCTGCTGCGTCTCTGTGGAGGAGTAAGATGTGAAGATCCATGCACACTTTTCCGATGTTTCACAAGTGCCGCACTCTATGCAAACAGGTGAGACTTCCAAATCCTATCCATCTCTAAACCAGTTCTTTGTAGCAGTTTAAAAGGAAGGAGCTGAAATAATGGACATATGTCTTTTTTCAGATTCTCTCCTTCTGGATGTATGAGGTAATAAGTAATTTACGGAAACACCAAGGTATGTAACCCACGACATCGAGGTAATTCATGTTTGGGGACACCAAGATACATCTTTCCTTGCGTCTCTGATAAGTACAGCCAGGTTTCAATGCCATTTTCATCTTTATCTATTTTCTTGGATTTTCTCTCCATCTTTCCCCACCCTGAACATGGTGGAACTGTTCCCGCTGACTTGGGAGGATATGTTGCCTGGTGTTCAGAGAACTTTAGATCAAGGACCTACGAACCTCTGTGTAGTTTCACCACTCAACGCCTCACATCGAGACAACTGCCCCCAAGCACCGGTGTACTTCCTGGTTATTCCCCAGAAGAATTTCCCAAGAGTCAGTGTGGCAGAGGAAGAGTGAGCTCAAACGGATGCAGGTAGCATATGTGTGTCCTTTCGTGTGGTTTGACAGTGTGTGTGTGTGTGTGTCATGTGTTTGTCTGTTTCTGTGGTGCAGGTTTTCAGTAAACCCTTTTGCAGAGTTTGCATAGTATAAAGAAAAGCCTTAACGATAGCTACTTCATTTAAAGAAATGAAATTGTATGAATAATTTTGTCATGAACCAATCAGAATGCTGCTTCCCCACAGTTCCTTTCTTTTCACAGATACTTATATTTCCACTCATCAAAGACGAGGAACCTGACTTTTACTGTTTCTCTTTGTATTTTTTTTTTCCACACAGCTTGCGGATCAGATATAGGGACAGGCAGCAACATCTTAACCAACGGATTAGTGTGCATGGATACTTTTTATCATTAAATACTAAGAAAAACACTTTGGTTCTGCTCATTTCATGTGAAACGAAGAGAAAGGGAGATGATGCCTTCTCAGTTACAGCAACAACATATATATACATACACACACACACACACAAACACACACTCTGTAGGGAAAGCATGAAAAGGAAAAAAGTTTTTGCTCTTTCATGAGAATATGAGTGGCTCTTAAAAGAGCCTTTGGTTTATGACCTAAACGTGGTTTTTGCCAAGAGACTGCACCCACTTGGCTGAAGTATTCGCAGAAGGCCTTCCTCACTTCAATGGCCTCTCGAGGTGCATTGTTGCTGCCCATCCCTCTCCCTTCTTTGCCCTCTCATGGTGGTCATCCTTGTGAAATTGTGTAGGATGCAGGTTGGCTTCACACACAGCTCCACTTTCTCAGGGGCCATATATATGACGCGGCGATACATTCGCCACTGAGAGGAGAGGATCCCAAAACTGCACTCCACTGTGAGCCTGGAACGGCTGAGGCGATAAATGAAGATCCTCTTCTCCCTGGGCATGTTGGAGCCTGGGTAAGGCCGCATCAGACACCTGCGGAGGGGGAAAGCTTCATCTCCTACCAGGACATAGGGGAAGCTGCCACGATGCTCTGATCCAGGTATGACGGAGTCTGCAGGGAGGTCCAGTGTTCCATCCAGGAGGCCCCTGCCAAAGTTTGAATTTGCCAGGATGCCACCATCACTGTTCCTCCTGTATCCTCCGACATCCACAACTCTGAATAGATACTCTGTGTCCACCACAGCCAAAAGGATGATGGAAAACGTCCCCTTGTAGTTGTGGAACTAGGAGCCAGAGTTGGGGGGAGCCTGAATAACCACATGCTTGTCATCGATGGATCCCAGGCAGTTTGGAAAATTCCAACGCTGCTGGAAACCCTCTGCAATGGTCCGCCAGTCCTCCATGGTAGGTTAGAGCATAAACTCCTCCAACAGGCACTCAAAAATTGCCTGAGCCACATCTGGGACAATCTGACCAACAGTGCTCTTCCCAACACGGTAGCTGAAGGCAATTGTCCTGAAGGAATCCCCAGTTGCAAGGAATCTGGAAGCATAAAATAAATATTTCCAACAAAATCAGTCTGAGAGAGAAGATATCTGATCATTAAATCATTTCCAAGAACAACAATTATTACAATGGATTATGACTACAATTAATATAATTGAATCATAAGAGGAATAACAATATTGTTATAATTATTAACTAAATAGAATAACTTACTTCATGAATATTAATTCTTATGCATTTCTTAGTCATTTGCTCTCGACATTTAATTCTCAATGGTTGTTTTTTCTTAGTTTTGCTATGTTTAACGAAATTCCCTTTTCTATTTAACTAATACTTTCAGAACATTACATTCGCTTTCTGTTTATTCTTCTCTCGGCGGGTGTTGGCCAAAATGTTGTTAGCCGATACTGAACGTTGTGGCTGTACTGACGAGTATTTACCAACTAAGTTTGGCTTTTGATTTGAAGTTATTGTAGTTATCATGAACTAAGATGTGTACATGGTATATGAAACATTACACAGTAATGCATACAGGCAATAAGTAAAATGAATATGTTACTCACTGCAGACAAAGAGCAAGTCGTTCTGTCGCGCCAACTGCCTCCCGATAGCGTGTTCATCCTCGCGATCCGGGGCCCCACTCGAGACAGCAGCTCATCAAACTGGGCTACATCCAGCTACATATACATACATATACTGCTGGAATAAAACCCCGTTCAGCCGCAGCCCCTGAACCAACCTGTGGAACTCACCATGCTCCTTTCTCTTCCTCAAAATCGGGTGAACCCAAACACGGCGACGACACCGACGGGATTTCAACACATACATCGCAACAACGAGTGCTATGGCCTTCTTCTGGATATCCATGTTCATGAATAAAATAAATGGCGCCTCCTGAATGACGCCTGTAATAGAGGACTCGCCCACAAGCGTCGGGCAGTTGAAACTTTCCTAATATGGAATGGTTTCAGACCTGAAGGTTTGGTAACTGTTATTAATTGAGTGTCACTTAATCAACAGCATCAACATATGTTTTTTTTAACAATCATGTGTAGATGGTTTTATATTAATTAATATGCAATTAAATAATCGTGCGAACTAACGTTAGCCAGCTCACTCAGCACTAGCTAGGGTGCTGCAATAGTTGGCAAACAACAGCCACTCTCGCTAGCTAACTAAGCTACCCAAGTCGCCTAACGGTTCCTGTGTTCAATGCAACGGCTCAAGTTAGCTAGCCATTGCTGTATCTGTGATAGTGCTGAACCTTGTGAGTGGAGGAGAGATGAGACTGAACCGAAAGCTCCTGCTCTCGCTTTGCGGCTGCATGCTTAGCAGATCGCTCCCTCATCAGCAAGGAGGATCACAATAAGTTCAAACTTTATTTTAAAATAATGACATGTTTTAATCAATATAAGCATGTTCAAATAAGCATTAGTATACCTTGAGTCTTCAAGCAAAGCGATTAAAAAAACCCCGAATACAAAGAAATGATATGCAGATGGAATTATCTGTTTATGGGTCATTATTTTTGCATTTCCGAATAAGGTATTCGGCTTCGGGCACATCCCTGATACCCAGCCAACATCAGATTCAGTAATGGCTAGCTAACTTGAGCCATAGCATTGGACATGGGAAACGTTGGGCTACTTAGGTTAGGCTGCTTGGGTAGCTTAGTTAGCTAGCGAGAGTGGCTGTTGTTGGCCAGCAAGGGGTTCTTGGTTGCTTGTATTTGGTATTATCAAGTCAGTGTGTTGATTTTTCACGACATAACATTGGCTACTATGTGGTAAAAAAAAAAAAAAAGATTTAGCTAATACATTTAATGAGCAAAAGATCAACGAGGCAGAATTTGTCAGGTAGGTTACTCAGCTGAATATCAGTAACTATATGTCTGCACCATAACCAGCTATGTAACTATCGCTAGTTTCTTCGCTGATACACTACTAGCCACGTAGTAGCCAATGTTATCTCGTTTTGTCCTGCAAAATCAACACACTGACTTGATGTCAGTCAAATACAAGCAATCAAAGGTATGCGTCCCTAGCAAGCTAGCTTAAATTAGCTGGAGAACTTGCCAGAGCTTCATTTTGTAGTGAGAAATTGAGGTTTAGCAAGCTTGCTAGCTAGCCGTTATGCCAAGGTTAAACGTTATCTATTGTTCGGTAACTAGCTAGAGTAGCTAGCCAGCAAGCGTTAGTGTCTGCAGACCTACCTAGCTGGCTTTCACGCCAAGCTTTAAATGAGGTAACATGAATTTACATTTCATGTGTACAGTGCGCAATATAAGCGCAGGGCCAAAACGTTACTTGTCTAGCCAGCAAGTTAATGGTGGCGCCATTACTGTATCGTGTAGCTGTTAAAATTGGTGAAGACCTGCTGCCTGTGTAACTGCACGGCCTGCGCCCCCCTATTTCCGGTTCCGTCGGCAATATGACGTTTCACCTCCTTATTTGTTATAACGCTGTCACATGATCACACGTGATCTGGACAATAATGCGCATGCGTACGTTTAAATACACATACGTTAATTGCTTAAGTAGCTTAAGAGGTATCAAATTTTCCGACATAGGCATCGGTGGGTAACTGGCTACCTAGCAGCTGTGAATTACAGCTAGCTAACGTGAGCTAGCTAGGTCGATCCACAAAAAACATACCTAACCAAACAATTATGATCGTGTAAAGTTCGGCAAATAGCTATTACTATCATACATCATTTTCAACTCAGTTGTAGTGAGTAAGAAAATATAACGCTAAGTATGACTGTAAGCATATTATTTTATCACTCAAGTAACCAATGGCCTAGCAGCAATTAGGTAGCCAGCAATCCTGGTTTAATTAGATTGCAAGCAAGTAACTACCTGACGTTCAGCAAGCTAACTAGTGATTGGCTATGTACCTAACATTTTAGATTTTCTAGCATGAATGTAAGATGTCACAAGGACAAGAGTTCTGATAAAATGTTAAGTTTTTAGCAGAGAAGGAAAGGCAAGTGAAATTAAATTGCATCTATTATCAAGGAAAGGTTTGATTTACGGTGGTTTTGAACGCGCTGTTTGGGAATAAGGCAGCAGTGCTTCCCTTAGCAAGCTACATCAGTTATCAAATTTTATCTTTGTAGTCACAGCAGACAGGTAAAGGGATGGCACTGAATCAATGTGGAATTTGATGTTGAGAATGACAGACATTCTGATAATCAATAAACTGACTTTACACACCTAATTTCTGTCCTCACCCTAAATAAAGATGAAGTGCTGAGCGCACTCTGCGAAGTTGCTTGATAGCTCGGCAAGTAGCCTAGCTATTGAAATGTTATCATTGTTAACCTAAATTATAGACAGGTTAAATGAAAGCCACAATAAGTAAATAGTTGTCCTACACAAATATGATACTAAGCTGTTTATTAACTCACAATAGCAAGAAACATGATGACCTATTAGCAATAGGTTACCTGGCCTAATTTTCTAGCAAAAAAAGGGCTATCGAAAACTTCATCTGACGACAATAATAGGATTCTGATCCAACAGGTACATGTCATATACATTTCATGTGCAGGGAATTGAAACATTATTAATAGGCCTATATAATGTATATAAATGTATATATGTTATTGTGTACTGTATAAATGAACCATAAAACACTTATCCGTTAGCTACATTGGTAATTTCCTTAACTATAGTGTCACCATGCAGGCCTCAGTTAACTAGCTTTAGCTAAGCTAAACTAAACATATAACTGTCTGAGTTATAAAAACTTCCTTAGCTAGAAGTTTTTAACACTATGAAGGTAAGACCTGAATAAGCACACACGTACGCAAGGGTGAAAGTGCACGAACATGTCATAGCGTTACAACAAATAAGGGGGTGAAACATCATATTGCCGACGGAACCGGAAATAGGGGGGCGCAGGCGGTGCAGTTACACCTGCTCTCTCACCAGATGACATCAGAGACCTCTTCCCTGGTCCCGAGCATTTTCTGCGGCGCAGAGCTACATGGCTGGTGACCCATAAGGAGGAAAAGGTTAATTCCTCTATTAATACGAATAGCAATGTCTGAAACATATTCAACAATGGCTGTTAGATTTTGTTTTCTGTACAGAGTTATGTCTTTTGTACATTTCTCCCATGGATAAAGCCTGCTCATGTAGTAAACTAGTGAGCCAAGCTACACAAAAATAACATGTAAGAGAATGATAGATTAATAGTGTGAATACACATTCATATTTTAGGCAGAGATGCCTCCAGTTGAAATGCAAGGGCCATCAACCTCAGGAGGCTGTGACAATGCAACGCAAGATGAGCCCAGCAGTTCAAAGTTTCTGAAATGATCAAATCCAGAATACATCCTGTTCACTGACATTGAACTGGAGCAGGTGAGACGCTCATACTTTGAGGAGCAAAGACTGGGGACAGAGCTTGAGGTCAGCTTATCCAAGGAGCTCTTGTAATTCGAAACACCATGACAAACATGGTTTCCATTGCAACAGCCTCAGATGACTGCAGATACCCCACAAAACATGAGATTAATGCCATGGCAAAGCGGTTAGTGGAATGCTACCCAGTGATAAAGGATAGGTCATCTAACAATGAGTGGGTGAGAAACTCTTTGTCATTATCCCATATATTTAATGGTTATGTTGAAACCTTGTGTCTGTCACCTTATCTATTTTAATGTTAACCACTTCCACTATGCAGCAAAATGTAGCTAAAAAGCTCATGAAGAGACTCTCAAATATCAAAAGTCCAGTGAAGGCCAAAGGTCCTCCTTCCAAAATACCATGTCATGATGTGGAAATTGATGCCGATTGTACAGCAACAAGTGACTATGATAGAGACTCCAGCGCATCCACAGTTATTCTGGAACAGTCACCGGTAAGAGCCAGCACCCCTGTACAACACAGGGATAACAGTGATGGAGCATGTATGTATCGCACGTTATACTATATACAGTCTGTATGCATTGATGGGTCTTCTAGGAAAGTATTATTGTGACAAAATAGTAATATAGTAATAGTGTTGGTAAAACATTATTACATCCCACCAACAAGTGGACCTACAACATTAGCCATAGTATCATAATTTGGCCATGGGAAGTAGTGCATATTTTAAAATTTTAACAATACCTTAACATGAGTCACAGACATGAATAAACAAACTCTGTTGAATTTCATGGTGTGCAGTCTTGCTTTCTTACTGTTGCAGAATGTGAATGTAACCTAATCTATTTTTTAAATTATGCCTTAGATTATGGTTCAGGTGACATGTTCAACAGCCAGAAAACCGAGGCAAGACACTACCGGACACTCCAAGAAATGTACAAGACTAAGAAGCCTAACAAAGCTACAGTAACCCATTTACTAGACCTGGGGTTTGAGTCCAGAAGACACTTCATTGCCTCTGATGCTGTGAAGGAGCAAGACAGACTAACAAAGATTTTAGAAGCTTACCCATGCTTCCAAGAAGTGGATCATGTGAGTACTTTTAAGTAAAAGTTTGGCACATGTAGAACAATGTCTGCAGTCCTTGCATTATCAGCTCTCCCAGCAGAAATGTTGGGGGCATCTTGGCATATTCATATTTATGTAATTCATCAAACATCAGAGCTCCACTTGGGGGGAAATCAGTCATCAAAAACTTTGACCAGGTCAAGCTGCCGAGATGATTTTGTTACATTAAATTTTTATTTTGATTTGAATGTATTTTTCAGGCCATGGATGAGCTGCGGAGAATTATTCAGCCAACCAACATCCAGTACATCTGTGAGATGAAAGACAAATGGAAGACCTTCTACTCGCAGGTTCAGTTTTATGGAGTCATGAAGAAAGCTATGAATCCTCCAAGAACTTTGAATGGAGGTGAGGTCACAATTCATTGGTAGGCTCTGTTTTTATATTTTGAGATCTCACAAGGATTGTTTATTAATGGCACTGCTTTGTTTTGTGGGTTTTCCTCCAAACCAGTGGAGCATGCTACAGCAGTTTTCAGAGCGCTGCCACTGCTCTTTCCATCAGGTACTGTACCAATAGGAAGGAACGTTTTAGCCACTACAGAAGTCAAAATGTTTTTGTGGATTACCTGAAGCATTGGGACTGTACATTGGACTGTATTTGGATTGTTTGAAAAGCACGTGTCATTCACAGCACAACAATGTTGATGGGAAAGGCTAGAGTAGTCCCTCTCAAACAGATGACCATCCCACATATGGAGCTCGCTGCTGCAGTGCTGTCTGTTAGAGTAGGAAGGAGTTACAGCTAAGGCTGGATGGCTCAATGTTTAGGACTGATAGTCAGTCAGTGCTGAAGTATATTGCAAATGAGCACACAAGATTTCACACTTTCGTGGCTAATAGAATCCCTGTGATAAGAGACAACACTGACACATCACAGTGGAGGTACGTGGACACAAGACTGAATCCAGCAGATGATGCATCAAGAGGAATGAGCGCAAATCTGTTTTTGAAGTGTGAAAGATGGATCCATGGCCCAACATTTCTATGGAAGGCAAAAAAAGAATGGCATTTGGACAGTTTGGACTGCCTCTCACTCACCATGGATGACCCTGAGGTTAAAGGAACACTCCTGTATCCAGTACAGTTATCAAGGAAGGTGGAAATCCTACAGGCCAGCTGCTATCTTGCTTCTCAAGCTGGATGAAATTGAAGAAGGTAGTGGCCTGGTATTTGAAGATCAAATGTGTCTTAAAGTCACTCAGTACAAAAAGAAAGGAGCACCAATCTACCCTCGACACGCATCCACTCACACGGAGCCAGAGCCAGGGGATGTATGACAAGACGCAAGCTTTCAAGGCCACATCGGGTGGGCAGGCTGTAAC
>JAFBMS010000603.1:0-79562 GCA_019788955.1 Albula glossodonta
GTCAGTGTAGAGTCTGTCCAGGGAAATGTCACTGGGGTGTGCACTTCAACCAAAATACAAATGGGACTAACCAAAAGGAAAAGAAAAGCACATCTGCAGAGTTGAAGGCAAAGTACGAGAAAGCATATGCTGCCAAAATGTCTGCGCTGCAAATAATTGAAAACAAAATGAGGAGTTTCAAACGCTTCAGGACATAATTCTGAATCTAATACAGACCTCCTGAAATGTTTGGCACGGCTGCAAGAAATTGCATTGAAACCAAACCCACTCTCTACACCAGAGTACATTGACTTGCTCATCGAAGGTGAAAAGTCAGAGGCCAAACCAGGGTATCTGGAGCGTATTAAATCTCTGGAAGCTATGAAGGAGCAAGCACTGATCATAGAAAAAGTCTGGAACAGAAAAGAGCTGTTGCCATATGAAAATAAAGTGTATAAAAAACAAGTCAAAAGGAATGAGCCAAAATCTCATTTGCAAAAATGTACAAATTGGTTTACCAACTTATTCACATCGGACACATCTCAGACTCAACATGGGGTAGGGAAGAAAGGGGGGCTTAACAAAAAAGTCTTTTCAACAGGATCAAAACAGGAACAAAGTCAGACTTAAAACTAATAAAATCATAAAATGTTCATTCATTTGTAATAAGTATAAATCAAGGGTTAGTTCGGAACAAAGATGACATAAGTTGTTCATCATTGTTCATTGCTGTTGCTTATTCTGTATTGATTTCAGCTGGAAATATAAACACAAATATAATTATGTACTGGGGTAAAATGCAATCATTCACATTTCTTTTCAAAGTATTTTACTTTGAAGGAACCGCATAACTGTTCCTGTAATTTCAGAAATTGTTCTACTCATCTCCATCAAATTATATCACCACTCCTACAGTATGTATTATGATTCAAACCTATTTTGGTTTTGCTCGCTTAAAGGATCATACAAAATCATAAAATTACATGTAGTTAAATGTTTTTTCTGTGTGCAGTATAAAAGAGCTTATGATTGACTATAAGGACTTTAATACTGAATACTAGTCATGTTTCAACTTGTCATGGCAGGTGACAGGTTTTCCTGTTAAATTCTTCTTTACAACAGTATATCTTTTCAATTTGTGTTGTTTTACTGATCTTCCATTTTTATATGCTGGTAGTTTTAGTTTTTGTAGGTTTATTAGAAAGTGAATAACCCAGCAGTTATTCCATTAAGCAGCTGATGGTAGGTGGATTTATGTTAATATATGTTGCTATGACCATCATTTGCTTAATATTTTACTTATAGCTATTTTTACCATGATATATGCTCAAATTAAAATACAAGTGAATGTTCAGTGTGGCATTTTGTGGGGCTATTCCTATGTATCTTAAAGAAGCATTTCTGTTTGATTTATGTTCAAATATTATACTTTGATGTAGTGTAATAACTGTCCCTACATTTGCTTTTTGATAAGTTGATTGCCTTCATACAGTTATATCCTTGCGATTACAGTATTCACGGTTTTAATGAAATTTGGTTTTGTTTTCTGAAAGGATCATGCTATGCCATAAATTGCATGCAGTTAAATGTGTTCTGCTATGTGCAGACCGACATTTGACTGAAATCTCCTTTGTTCTGAATACTAGTAATAACCTTTTATCTTGCCATGGCATGTGATAGGACTGTCTGTTAAATAATCTTTAAGTTTCCACAGTATATGTATGTTTTTGACTTGAAATTATACCTATTTTTTATTTTTATGAGCTGTAATGCTGATGCAGTTTAGAAAGTGCATAGGCCCAGGTTCATTAGAATCTGTGTAAAGAAAACAGCTTTAGACTATTAAGCAGCTTTATGAATAAGACTAATATGCTTTCTATTAATATGCTTCAGAATTATTTACTTAACATTTTACTAATTTCAACATTTTACTGAGATATATTCTCCAACTTGGAACATGGTGTATATTGAGCAGGATTTGTGACATTGAACATGAAACTAGTGTGTCACATGGAAAAGTACAGATGTTTTGTGTCACTGCATTTTGATTTCAGCCAGCAAAGTTATGGAACATTACCCATATCATTATCTGGATGCATATTACATTCTCACACATCGTAAGAAAATTTGTTAAATGTAATAGAATGTGTTGACCTGACAATACATACAGAATACAGTTAATGACTGTACCTGAGTATGTAACCTTTTAAGGCACATAATAAAAGTCTGGGATTAATGCTTTAGATATTGTGTGGTGTGTAATTATGGCCTGTGTGTGGTGTCCTCATTTTTCCTTTATGATACAATATGAAATGCTTGTGAACCAAAACTGTTTGCTGACACTATTTTGGTATGTAGTGAGCCATACACAGCAAATATACACTACATGCGGTGCATATTCACATATCTGAAAATTATTAACTGCATACAGTAAAACAGAACATGCTTTCCTTTATTAAAGTGGAGGATGTATCATGGTTGATTTTGGTGTTTTAAACCACTATACTGCAACAACATCGGTGAGGTACCCCTAAACTACAGTCTTAGCACTTGCAGGTGGTTGTCACAGGTGAAAGAGCAGATAAAATTATTTATGATTGGTTAGTGATGATAGTTACATCATTTCATCCCAACTGGGAGGAGCTAAAGGCAGAGTTCAACCAATCACTGTGTTTTTATGTGGCAAGATAAGCCTTTTAATTGGTTCAAGAAGGCAGCAACTGACTGCTCATCTTAGGTCTACCCATAATGAGGTTCAAGAAACCTTATTCTACAGTATCATTCCTAGCAAATGATAATTTTATTTAAAAAAAGAGAGCAGGATATAAAATACTCAGTATTTTGATGATGATACCTGACAATTCTTTGGTCTTTTCCAGTTTTGAAATATTAAAAGATGGAAGTGTAATTCATTCAAATTCTGAACTGCACCATGAATTGTACAGAATTATGAATTCACAAGTGAAAATTGCCTTTATTTTACAAATGAAAAATTGTGAACACCGTTGTGTCTGCCACAAGGGGGAGTGCTCAAACCAATCAAATGGCAGTGTTTGAGGGAAATGAAACATTCAAAACAAAAATTCCAAGAGATATATCAGTTAGTGACAGTGAAATACAAGTCAAAATGATAAATGAAACTGTAGAAAAACTATTCATTATCTCAAAAGACATAAAGGAAGGGTTTGGTGTTAACCAAAGCTATCACACCTGCAATAGGTTTACTTCTCTTACCATTTTGGCATGTATGAGATGGTCCTGCCTGCTCCTGCATGCTGTAATGGTGAGTAAAACTGGCACTGGTTTTGGAGGAAGGATTAATCTCCTGGTGCTTAGCCATGCTCCTCCACAGCAGGGAATTGTGGGAGATATAACACAATCACTGCCAACCCCATATGAAGCAGTCTGGGCAGAAGATTCCGCCAGACACACACTGACCAGACCCTGCAGAAAAGTCAGCCAAGATCCTGTTTGGGGTTCTCTCAGGGAACAGACCATGAGAAGTGGATATCCATCTTTCCAGGTATGCCAGAGAAGATGAGCTTTGCTGACAGGAAGTCACCACAGCAGTGACCTACAGTCTTCTGATTTTGAGCAGTGAAAAGTAAACAGTAAAAGAATCACCCAGAATTAAAACCTTGAGGCCTCAAATACCCACCAACTAGATAGTGGTGTAGAGAGCAGTGATGTTTCTCTGAACATGCATTTGACAGAATAAGTTTTTCTGACTTGGCAGACAGATAATGGGAATACCACCGTAGCAGCTTCTTGTCCACAATCAGAACCAGGAGGGGACCAGTATTTACCTTTAAGACTGCAAGAAGTATGTTTTGGGCAAAGCAAATTAGAGAAAATTGCATCATCATGGTTGTTAGGGCAACAGGAGTGGGAAAAGCAACACTAATCAATGGGATGATCAACTACATCCTGGGAGTGAAGTAGGAAGATGAGGTCAAATTTATCAATGACAAACAAAATCCTAGAGCCAAACCTCACTTGTTCCTGCTTATGAGATCAATTACCTCAAAGAACTTCACACTGGGCACTCTCTTACCATCATTGATATAACAGCTTTTGGAGATACTTGAGGGATAAAGAGACACAGACAGATTGCAGGGCAGAGTCGGCAATTTTTTACTTCCAATAAGGGCATCAGTGAAATTGATATTCTTTTATTAATATATTTTACACTTTTCATTGAATCAAACTGTCATGACATCTTCAAATGTCATTTCTCAGATTACATCACTAAGGCCTAAATATCTTGCTAGCGACACTGAAATTGCATTCCACGGGTGCAGATGAGGCAGGGATAGTTTGGTATTGGGATTTAAATTAGTTGGAGTGATGGAACCTGTTCTGGTTTTCTTTCATGCCCTGGAGAGGATCAGACTCCTCAGTATGGCATGGCAGGATTAGATGGGCCCACGGTGGCTGCCAGCTGAAACCACTCTAAATCTTCAAACTTACTGCAGCCATTTCCTGCAGCAATGTAGTCAACATGCTGTCTCTAAGCTCCAATTGATGACTACTCTTGGCTGGGCATTTCACAGTGTCAGAGTGCTAAAGCAAATTCTACAGTTCAGTTCAGTTGAGCTGTTGATGGTGAACATAGCTGTTCCTGTAAGAATGCCAGGATAGAAAAATAGTTAGGCACATGGTTATGTCAACTGGAACTACAGAATGTCCAACTCACAAATACATTTACTGTATGTGTTTGTGCTGGTAGTGTATGAGTATTATATATATATATATGTGTGTGTGTGTGTGTGTGTATGTGTGTGTACTAGGTGTTTTTCCATAAACCTGTGGTTTATGGAAAATGTACCTGATGAAGGCTGCTTTGTATTATTTTGGTTAAACACCATTTGAGAGCAAATAGAACAGTGTGGGACTCTCATTGTTTACTATAAATACACCAGCAGAGACTCCACTGATGAGGCCTTCCCTAACCCTACTCCAGGCCCTTATCCACTCTGCACAGAAGCGGGGTTCAGGTTAAGTGCCAATCAATGTTTGTCTCTTAGTGGTATTGAGCCGAGTGATTGTAGTGGATATGAAAGAGAACTTAAATCCCAGTAATCACATCTTACTCACAGTAAGGGCTAGGGAAATCTGCTGCCCCAGTTACTGAGTGATTACATCTACATCATGCAAGAGTGAGATCCGTGACAGCAGCAACAGTCAGTGTCACGGCCTATTTTCAAAACTCCCATTTTGACAGCTGTCTTTTTACCCAGGAGCAGCTTGCCTCTTCCTTTTATCACCAGGAACTCAGCCTGTTCATCTCTGTTATTCACCTCTATATCACAAGTGACTCCCCTTAGAACTGGCAACCCTTCAGTTGAACAGTAAGGATACACCTCTCTGTCATTTTATCTTTCCTCACTCATGTTTTTTCCATGTCTGTTTACTTATAACATTACTGGTTGCATCAGAATCAATCAGCATGCTCAATTTACACCACCTATAAAAACTGAGTCTGTCTAATGTGTGTTTTTCTCAATCACAAAAACAAATCTATCAACTGTATTTTGTTTCTTTGAGCTCTTTGTGCAGCACATTTTGGAGAAATGATCCTTCGTATTACATGCGTGGCATATTTGTCCTCATGCTGGACATTTTGGGTCTGTGCCCACATTATCAGTATGTCCTCTTCTGTAACATTTCCTCTCTGATTTTCCCTCACTGCTATTTGATTTACCTCCAGAGAATTTGCCTTGTTTTACTCTTTCCGTGTGACGCAACAGTTCAGTTTCTGGTTTAGATGTGCGTGGTGACATGGCTTCCATTTCTCCACTCTCCCACATTGAACAGCAATTTGCATGGCCCATGCACACTTATTTTCACTTCCTTGATCCCTGAAACACCTAATAATATGTGTACCTGCAGGTACCACACCTTACTCAGTCCAATACACAACGATACCTATTGGCAGATGTACCGGAAAGATCTTCAGTGATAACTGGTCTCAAATTCCTTTCTGCGAGTTCAAACTGAAACATTCAAACTGAGTATTCAGTTCAACAAGACAATAGCAATACAGAGTCCAGAATCAACTCACCGCCAGAAGAAAAGAATATGTGAAGTCTGTTCACCACATACCAGTGCACAGGTGAGTACAGTCTTGATAATAAGCAGGAAAGTCAGATCAGTATGTACCTGTGAGTAAAAATGAGCCAGTTTAAGCCATTTCACCAGCATCAAGAACATTATAACTGTTCCAACTGTAAGCAGGTTTTCAGATGCCTCTCAAGGCAACTATGATAGCTGACTGAAACTCATAAACTCACTTAAGACCAGTCTTCATACATTGTAGTTTTGGAAATGTTAATGATTCAATCTGTTCAAATGCAAACAAGTGTTCATTTCATTTAAGGCAGAATAAGCACAGGTATAACAGAAAGGGCACAAGTACCCTCCTACACCAGTGTAATGAGATTTCAAATTACACTGAATGCTTATTCTGTGATGGTCTACCATGGAATCACAATTATATTATAACATTTCATATTACAATATTATATTAAATATACTCACCATGGATAATGTATCCCAAGAGATACATTTCCTTTGAGCCTTTTCTTTTAAATCATTCATTGTTTACAACATTCAGTTTGTGTTTCTTTTAGCCTTTTTACTTTTCAAGTTAGAAGGGTATTGCTAGTAAATTGCTAGTAAATTGTCGGTTTTCAACTGTTAATTTTGTTTGGTATAGTTAGCTTGTTAGCCACAAAGCATTTATATAACCTGTATAACTATATTACTGTTTTTTTTATATCTACTGAAGGGTGAAAAAGGTATGTTTTCTTCTTCAGTTTAATAAATCACTATTTGGGGAAGGGTAACATCTACCTCTTTATTCTATTTTGTCGGCTGGCTTAGCACTTAGCCTGCTCCTAGCTTTTGTGTTGCTCCACCTTGTTATTTTGTTATATTTGTGACATATTGTTATATTTGTTTCACTCAAATATAACAAAAATTTGATAGAGACAATGACCCTGTGAGCTACTAAGAGGCCCCACAGCATTTATTATTAATATACCTCTCAATGTTGCACTTTCCTAAGGAGGGTGATTTTGAACAGATATTTAACACACTGATTTTTATCTATGTGTTAGATAAAAAGACGCGTTAGCTATGGACTGCAGACTGGATAATACACTCACTGAGTACTTTACACTGATACCATCAAGGCTCAGGTAGGACTCAGATGTGGACGTAAATGTTAAGGGTTTTATTAACAGAAGCCAAAGTCCAAAATCCAGAAACGTAGTCAAAAAATAGGCAATGGTCATGACCAGGGAGTCTCACTGCAGCCTATTCTGGGCTGACAGAAGTGGAACCCGACGTGGTTTTCTCCATCCGCCTCAAGGTTCAACCTGTTGTGCATTCTGAGATGCTTTTCTGCTCACAATTGTACAGAGTGGTTATCTGAGTTATCGTAACCTTTCTGTCAGCTCGAACCGGCTATTCTCTGTTGACCTTTCTCATCAACAAGGCGTTTCCGTTCACAGAACTGCTGCTCATTGGATGTTTATTGTTCTTTGCACCATTATGACTAAACTCTAGAGACAGTTGTGCATGAAAATCACAGGAGATCAGCAATTATAGAAATACTCAAACCAGCCCATCTAGCACCAACAATCGTGCCACAGTCGAAATCACTGCAAGCACATTTTCCCCATTCTGATGGTTGATGTGAACATTACCTGAAGCTGCTGGCCTGTGTCTGCATGATTTTATGCATTGTGCTGCTGCCACATGATTGGCTGATTATATGATTGCATGAAAGAATAGGTGCACAGATGCTCCTAATAAAGTGCTTAGTGAATGTATATTGTAAGATGAGGTTTTTCCATGTTCAAGGAATTGGTATTGGCTTGATGGGGGGGCTCCAGGGTTTGAACCACGGACCTCTTGATCTGCAGTCAAATGCTCTACCACTGAGCTAAACAAAATCACAATCCAAGGGAGAGGTAAGAGAACAGGAAAAAGGGTCAAAAACAGGCAGAATCGGCAAAGGCACAAAATCACAGGACAGGAATCAAAAAACCAGGGAACAGACAGCTGCAGTCGGAACACTCACCTCCTTCTCCTGTGATGAGAACGTGGGGGTTGGTACCCGAGGCAGCAGTGGAAGGGCGACAGACCCGTGGAGGAGGAGGAGGGAAGGGAGTTGACTGAGTGTTCCACCCACAGAAGCTGCTGACTCCAAGCCGAGGAATCCATGGAGAAAAGACACTGCAGCACCGTCTCAAGCTGCTGATTAGCCTGCTCGGTCTGGCCGTTGGTCTGGGGGTGAAAACCTGAGGACAGGTTAGCAGAGGCACCAATCAATTTACAGAACAACCTCCAAAATTGAGAAGTGAACTGGGGCCCCCTATCTGACACCACCTCCAGTGGAAGCCCATGCAGCCTAAAAACATGAGCCACCAGGAGCTCAGCAGTTTCCTTGGCTGAGGGTAGTTTGGGAAGCGCAATGAGATGCACAGCTTTGGAGAAACGGTCCAGAACTGTGAGGATGGCAGTGTTACCATCAGATGGGGGCAAATCAGTGACAAAGTCCAGAGCGATGTTCGACCAGGGCCTCTGAGGAACCAGTACAGGGCGTTACAGACCAGCAGGAGAACTGGTGGAGGGCTTGTTCCAGGCACAGACCGAACAGGCAGAGACAAAGCTGTGGATGTCCTCCTTCATGTTGGGCCACCAGAAGCGTTTTTTAAGCAGAGCCATGGTGTGTCTTACTCTGGGATGACAGCCCTGCTTGGAGGAGTGTCCCCACTGCAGCACCTGGGAACGGACACACTGAGGAACGAACAAACAGTTAGTAGGACAAGCACCGGGGGCAGACTCACCACCGAGGGCGGTGCAGACCACCGACTCAATGTCCCACAGGGCAGCCGCTATCCAGCAGCGATCAGGCAGGATGTGACCCCTTTCAGGAGAGCATTCCAATGAGGCATGGAGACGTGAGAGGGCATCCGGTTTAGCATTCTTTGAGCCCAGGTGATAGAAGAGAGAGAAGTTGAAACAGGCGCAGAACAAGGACGAGCGAGCCTGACGAAAATTTAGCCATCTGGCAGAACGAAGATACATTTTTATGGTCTGTCCACACCAGGAAAGGATCCTTTGTCCCCCTTCAGCCAGTGCCTCCATTCCTCCAACGCCAGCTTGACTGCTAGGAGCTCCCGGTCGCCGGAAGACAGTCTGCGTGAAAAGAATGCACATGGGTGAAGCTTGTGATCCTGAGCAGACACCTGAGAGAGGACCTCCATTTGTTCTCTTTAGTGAGAGTGGCTTTCTGACGGGCATTTTCTTCGAGATCCGCTGTCAGGCTTTTGAACTTGGACACCCATAAGTCTTTATCCGCTATGTTAGCCAGTTCAATTTCAAGATCAGGCTGACTTACTCCTTTGAATGCAGGTATGTTCAGCAGGGATGGGTCGATGTCTAGGGTTCTGACGGGGAATGACAAAGTGGTTTTTTCCTCTCTGAACTCACTGAATCTTTCTCCAAGTGCAGCTTGCATTGCGATAATTGCAGTGTAAATAATCACAGTTTATGTGATTGTTCTCTTCTTTGGGAGGGGAAGTGAGAGAGCGTACCTCTCTGTGCAAACTGAGTATCCTGGCAAACACTGTCATTTTGCGCTCAAACGGCAAAACCTCCTCCAACATCTGCAAAACCGTGCTTCCCTTCCCCTGAAGAGTTTTATTCAGCGTGTTTAATTGACTTGTCATATCCACCGTAAAGTGCAACTTTTCCAGCCAATCTGGATCTCCCAGTTCAGGATAGTTGAGGCCTTTGCTTTCCAAGAAGGTTTTCACATGTTCCAGACAAGCAGTGAAGTGTTTCAGCACCTCCCCTCTGGACAGCCACCGGACTCTGTTGTGCAGCAGTAGACAGGGACACAATTGAAGAGAGTAAGTAGGTACTACTAGCTGGTTTCAACATTAAGCATGGCCTAATGGCCCGGGGCCTCCAAATATTAGTGTGTCCAAAAGAACTACAGCATTGTCAGCGAAGTAGCCTATAGATAATTGCCCATCTGGGCCACCAAGCTCACTGGCCAGGTGGCCCATTTGAAAAAATGTGTCAACCCCTGACTAGGCTTTGACATTTTCTCAGGTTGCCCTTTTTCTCATTATGGTTAGCCAATCACTAATGGATGGCTCAAAGGGCTTCAACACTCGACCCATGTTTCAAGGACTCCAAGTTTCTATCAAGAGGAGAGAGAGAAGAAGTGTGGACGAGCCTTGAGGCACTGCTGCAAGAAGAACTCAGCAGAGCTACTCCAGAGCCCTAAGAGGAGCCAGCAAAGAAGAAGAGGAGCCTCCTGCTGTTGGCTTCAGACTCAGATTCAGATGGTGAAATGGGAACTAACAGGACTCTGAGCCTCTATAAATAACAGCCCAGCATTAGCATGGAAGATTGTCCACTGCAGTGGTGATACACTCATGCAGAGGCCCATCTTCAGCTGTCTGCCCAGGTTTACAAATATCTGGCCACCTCTGCCATTTCTGTCCCTTGTGAGAGACTTTTCTCACTTGCAGGCAACATAGTTTTTTTTTAAATATCCTTGCCCTGATTTTTTCCTGTTTTTCCCAACCCGAACTTGTTCAACCGAACTAGTTGACCTCACCACAGCACCCACTCTGACGGCTTTGGAAGGAGAGGTCGAGCTTCTGACACCTCCAATTCATGTGACAACAATCTCGCTTCTATTCACATTGCAGCCTTACCACTAATAACACACTGCCTATGATGTTGGAGCGTGACGCAGTCAGCGTACTGTCAGTTTGTGCCGCTGCAGGGTGACAGAGAGGTTGCTATGGCAACAAGACCATCAAATCCCAGGCGAGGCTGGCCAATTGTTGCCTTGCCAATGGGGACCTCTGGCCACCATAGCTGGTAATAGCAAGACTGGGGATTGAACCTGGGCTATAGGGCAATGTTTTATCCTGTGAGCCACCCACAGGCTGCAACATAGTTTAAAAGAAGAGGGCAACCTTGAACTCTGAGAATGTAAACAAGCTAGTTTGTCTCAGCGACTGGCTGAAGGAGAAGTAAGAGGTATCTTGAGGCTGATGGGTCCGTTACTGTTAAGTAAGGCTACATGTTATAAATCAAATTGTTATGGCCTACATTGCCTCAGAGATTTTTGCTTGGTGAGGTTTATTTTTTCATACAAGATATTGGACAGATAAGAGGAATTGAGGTCAATGGGACTGTTATTTTTGTTATTCGTCTAGAAATTCAATGAAATGAAAATGTTGTGCTTGGATTTGAAATTGCACTATAAGTTAAACTGTTGGTCTGTGTTGCCTAAGTTTATTTTGGCATATAAGATATTGGAGAAATCATAGGTTATAATATAATATATATAATAAAATTATAGATTATAATTGTGGCCTGAGATGCTCTGTATATTCAATAAAATAAAAATATTATGTCTTAAAGTGCACCATATATTACAATTGGTCTATGTTGCCTAACTAATTTTAGTTTATTTAGTTTTAACATCTAAAATATGAAACATTGACCATCATTACAATGTCAAGGACAAAATGGGAAACTTATGGATTTATGGCTAAAATGGTGTAAACACACTCCACCCACAGACCACTCACAAAGTCAACAAGACATAAAACTGATTATCCCAGTCCACAGAGTGAAACCAGAAGAAACCCACTTTTCACTCAAATGCCATTTCACGAAAAAGGAGTGAGGAGAAGGGAGTAAAAGAGGGAACAAAATGGAATAGAATATCACAGTAAGTGCTGTGGAGTGTGATGGGGATTGGAGAGAAGCTAAAGAGGACTGTGTGGAGGAATGGGAGTATAGAGGTATAATATCAGTGAGACACAATTCAGTACCAGGTGAAACATTGACTATAAAATAACAAGCCTAGTAGGGCTAAAGGGTGTTATAGTCATTGTATGGTCTGATGTAAAATGGCCATTCAGGTAGAATAACAGCTCAAGTTCTGTACACAAATCTGATTGAAAACTGATTGAAAGGTTCATTTTGAAACGTGTTTTCCTTAAAGTTGTTTTACATTTTTTTTTATTTTTTGTTTTACTCTGTTTTGTCATGTGGTTAAAGGTTTTTTCTTGTCTCCTTATTGCTCAGTATTTAGAAAAGCCCATTTATGAAAACTCCAATGCAATATTTAAAAATCCTTATTCATAATGTTAGTTTCCCTGGTTGATGTTGAACAGATGTGGAACAGAGTTTTGGCTGAAAGCTACGTTTAGGGTTTAGGGTTAGACTGAGAGTTTCGGTTGGAGTTAGGGTTAGGGTTAGTGTAACTGTGACATTTAGGGTTAGACTGAGAGCTTGGGTTGGAGTTAGGGTTAGGGTTAGTGTAAGCTTGAGAGTTTGGGTTGGGTTAGGGTACACTTGAAAGCAAATACTGCTGTACAAACTGAAGTATAAACTTCAACAGAGTATTTCTAGTTTTATTCAAGTCATGTTTCACCAAAGGTATCTCTAGGTTCAATAAAAAGCAGAAGTTGTGTACTTTGTCCACCACTGGTGTGTTTGTAAATGGCCATTTTATATGCTTTGTGACATTTTAGGGGATAGATGTGATGATCAATAGAAGCCAGTGTCAGAGGATGATCTGTGAATTTCCCCATCATCCCAAAATGGTGTGTCATACAGAACCTCAGCATTGTCATTGTCAGTGTTAGAGTAAGAATTAGGGTGTTAGAGTGAGAGTTGGGGTTAGTGTAAGAGTGATATTTAGGGTGTTGGATTGAGAGTTGGGGTTAGAGTAAGAGTGAGATATAGAGTGTTAGATTGAGAGTTGGGGTTAGAGTAAGAATGATATTTAGGGTGTTAGAGAGAGAGTTGGGGCTAATGTAAGCTTGAGATATAAAGTGTTAGATTGAGAGTATGGGTTAGAGTTAGAGTGATATTTAGAGTGTTAGAGTGTGAGTTGGTTTAGCATAAGAGTGAGCTACAGAATGTTAGACTGAGAGTATGGATTAGAGTAAGAGTGATATTTAGGGTGTTGGATTCAGAGTTGGGGTTAGAGTAAGAGTGACATTTAAGGTGTTAGAGTGAGAGTTGGGGTTAGTTAGACAAATACTGGGTTAATCATACTTTTAACGTCTATTCAACAACAGCACATTCAAAATTTCCGACACTGAAATATTGTAGGCTACAACCTTTACCGAAGGACTGCTCACAAAATCACCAAAGCAATACATTGATCAGATTGTAAAATTTAAAGTAATCTTTGCACTCAAACACCATTCAAAACAGTAATAAATTGATTGTATCAGTCCAAAGTGTGGTAAGAAAAGTGACCATTGCACTCAAATGCTCTTTCACAGATTGAAGAGAAAGGGGAAGGGAGGACAATGGCAAGGAAGAAATTTGAATAAAATATCAGAGTAAGTACTGTGGAGAGTGATGGGGATTGGAGTGGAGCTAAAGAGGGGAAATTTGTATTTTTATTTTATTGTTTTATGGAACACTACAGACTGGATTTATGCATGTAGCCGATTTAAATATGCAAAGCCATGTTGAATGGTTTTGTATATCTGCTGGCCATTATAAAACAGTGTGTTCATGTTGCATGGTCTTCGCCTGCACTGTGATTGGTGTAAGAGTTAGCATTGGAGTAAGAGTTTTTTTTTTTACAAGTATATTTATTAATTTGTCTTTTACACAAACAAAAACAATAACAACAAAAATGAACAGCTCAGTGCAATTGGTCCGCACGATCATTAAGGATAATAAAATGAATAAATAAATGCACACATATGAAAATAGAATAACTGTACAATATTAAGATGCAATTTTTTCCTTTTTCCCTTCCCCCAAAGAGGTCAGCGTCCATAGTTAGTCAAGGAAAATACTTGCAAGTGTTGAAGCCACAGTAGAGTTCGAGAAACAGAGATATGGAGTCCATATTTTCATGAATTGTCCCTTTGTGGAGTGAAGCAAACAGGTCAGGTATTCGAGAGTAAAGCATTCCACAATTATCTTATCCCAGTTTGCCCTGGAAGGTGGTTTGTCACTTATCCATGACAAAAAGATATTCTTCCTCGCAGCATATGCACGGATATCATACAGTCTGCTAGAAAGTTCCGGTAATAGCAGCTTGACATGGGTGACCCAGAAGTAGTGACAGAGGACTCATGCACAGATTCACACCAAAATTTTTTTCCATATCTTGTAGAATGTCCATCCAGTATGTTTGAATTCTAGGACAGAACCAGACACAATGTGTATGAGTCCCTCAAAACGTTTACACAAAAACGTCGGTGAAAATTGGTAGCTCATTTTGTGTCTTTTGCTGAGAGAAATCTGCTGGCAGTGCAGTATTTTATATTGTAACAGTCAGGCATGATTACACACTGATATCTTCCTTGTATGGTTCCATATCACATCCCATTTTTCATCATCAATATTCACACCAAGCTCATTTTGCCATGTTTTTGCAGTAGCTAGAGCACTCAACCCCACAGTCTAACTAAAGACACTATAAAAACGAGTAATGGACCCTTTAATTGGACACTGAAGCAGCAGCTGCTCTATTGGTGAAATTGTGGCATTTATATGAAAAGTGTTTTTTTTTTTTATTATGAAACCTCTAATTTGAGGGTATCTAAAGAAATGACATCTGGAGAGATTATATATTTTTTTGAGTTTGTTCAAATGATAACAAGGATTCATCCTTAAATAGATCCCACATTTTCTTAATCCCCTGGGATGCCCATACATTGTACCCAATATCAGTCATGCCTGGCTTAAAGTCTGGGTTACCTTGAATTGGAATCAATAGGGATGTTAAATTGGACCTCCCCACAAGCTTTCGTGTCAGAAACCAAGCCTTTAAGGTTTTGGAAATTATGGGGTTGTTGTTACAAAGATTCCTAGCTGACTTCAAATTCTTGCATGACAAAAGGCCCAACAAGGAGTAATGGATGCGCGAAGACTGAAGACCCAACCACACAGAAGCAGGGTCCTCCTTGACCCATTCTGCTATAAATCTCAATTGAGATGCCAGCTGATACCATCTGATGTTGGGAACATCTAAGCCTCCTTTTGAACTGGGAAGCTGCAACTTCGACACTTTAAGCTGAGGTCTTCTTTTGTACCAGATAAAGTCGCTCAGACAACCGTCAAGTAGCTTCGATACTTTGTTTGATAATAGCAAAGGAATCATCTGTGAAGGGTACAGTAACCTTGGCAACACATTCATTTTGTTGAGAGATACTCTGCCTAGCAATGATAGAGGAAGTGGACTCCATCTTTTTAGGTTTTTATCTGCATCTAATGAAATGACCATGCTATCAATTTCCTGTGTTTGGCAGAAGTGAATTATATTCAAGAGCCTTCTGATAATGTGACTAGAGTTCCTGCCTTCAATAAAACCGGTCTGGTCTTCCTTAATGAAAGGCAAAACCTTCTCCAATCGCAGTGCTAATATCTTTGACAACAGTTTAAGATCTTGGTTTAGAAGGGCAATAGGCTAACATCCTGAACAATCTTCTGGGTTTTTGCCTTTTTTAAGAATTAGTGTGATATCAGCCTCTCTCAATGAATGAGGAAGACTACCAGACACAAAAGAGTGCTCCAACATTTCCAGAAAAGGGTCCATCAGAACTTGATGGAATTCTTTATAAAACTCAGAACTCAGGCCATCAGGCCCAGGTGCCTTACCCAACTGTAGGCTTTTAAGCACCGAAAGGGCTTCTTCCCAGGAGATGGGAGCATTCAACTCGCATTTCTGAACACCAGAGATTGTAGGGAGGGCTACACTTGCCAAAAAGGATTCCATCTTTTCAGAGGCCCCCAGCGGCTGATCTGCCTCATATAGCCGAGTATAAAACTGTTTGAAAGTATTATTAATGTTTTTATTATCAAAATGACGGATACCATTTGCATCTAAAATTGACAGTATAACTTGGGGGTTTGTCTTAACTTTAGTTAGGTGAGATGAATATTTACTAGGCTTATCACCATATTCATATAGCCTTTGTTTTGAAAAAAGAATAGCACTCTTAGCCTGTTCAGTTAGCAGAGCATCTAAAGCAGCCTGCACGGCTCACTTACTTTGTATTAATGAGGGATCAAATGATGAACTGAGTGTTTTCTTAATGTCCTCTAAAAAAAAAAGTTTGTTTTGTTGTTCTGATTGCTTTTGTTTTTTGTATGCTGAGTATTAGTAAACCCCTAATATAGGCTATGGATGTTTCCCACAATAAGGAGGGGTTATCATTAGATTGAGAGTTAATAGCGAGAAATATCTTAACTTCACTCATTAAATAAGATGTAAATTTCTCATCCTTCAGAAGGTATGTATCAAATCTCCAGCGTCTGCTTTTCTCACAGTACCCTGTAACAGCTAGGTCCAAGAGTAAAATTGCATGATCGCTAACAACAATATTGCCAATTTCACAGGACAAAATATGCTGCATCAATGATTTTTGATTTATGAAAAAATAGTGAATGCGAGTGTGGCACTTGTGAGGGGGAGAATAGAAAGTGAACTCTTTATCAGAGGAGTGGAGAGTTTGCCACTCATCAACTAAGTTCATCTCATAACAAATGGATGAGAGTGCATTTGCCTGGTTTGTCAAAGGTGAACTTCGAGGCGGATATCTATCAATTAAAGGGCTGAGTAAACAATTGAAATCCCCTCCTATTAAAGCCACAGCTGAAGATAATTCTGTGAATTCTGAGAATGCTTTTGTTAAAAAATCTGAGTTAAAAAATGTGCACCGTTTAGGCCGGATATTATGATAAGAAATGATAAACCTTATAAACGTGCACACCTAATATATCTCAACAAGGAATATTCACCAGTGTAAATGACCCACTATCCAGACTTAGCTGTCCTATAATCGGCGCATTCATTATCAGCCCTGGCTTGCCACGCTGGTCGCAAAAGACAGAGCTTCAGCGGGGGACAGAAATTTTTCTTTGTGCCGTTAAATGACACCTGTAGCCTTGAGGGGAAAAAGCATGGGCTGCGTTCCAATACTTTTTCTCATCTCCTCCTTTCCTCCCCTCCTTTCCTACCCCGGAAATACGCCGGGAATATGTGGAGTAAAGGAGGAGATGAATCGAAAATTGGAACAGTTAATCCGATTCGTCCGTTATCAAAGTCGATGTCCGCTATTGATGAAGTAATAATTTGGATTAAAGACTCTGAGGATACCAAAGCCAATCAAAATATTCTGTGGGATGGTCTTTTAACCTGACTGGTCGTGAGCACAATGATGTCACCCAGAAATGTGAAAAGACTTCCGCGGTAGGATACATCAATGTATCCTCCGTTTGGAGGACACGAGAAAGGAGGAAAGAAGGAGGCGAATTTGAGTATTGGAACGCAGCCATGGAGTATTCCGCCCCAATATCTCTTAGACATTGCTTAGCTTCCGTGAACTCCTTACGTTTCCGAAGCATTGCAGCCGACAGGTCATTATAGAAGGAGATCCCCTCATCCTCCATGCCGCCGTTTGCTTCTTTATGTCTTACAGATGCCATCATCTCTGCTTGTCAGGAAACGCATGGAATCTGACGATGACCGGGCACAGTCACTGACCATTGCCAGGCTTAGGTGCTAGAGATCAGTGAGCCCCTTCAAGTTTGACCCTACCTCCCTTGATCTCCATGTCGAGAAAATTCGGAAGCCACTGCTCAAAAAACTCCACAGCATTACTCACCTCCATGTTCTCTGGGATGTTAAAAATCCGTATGTTCTTTCGCTGTCCTCTGTTTTCAAGCTCATCTATGTGGTCTGTGAGAGATTCAATTTTCCTCTCGAGGGCTAACATTTTAGCTTCTTGGGGGTCGTTAGCCGTTTCTACCTGTAGCATCCTCGCTTCTACCTCATCTAGTCGGTCAGTAGCCCTCTTCAGCTCGTTGGTGTGCAAGAGGACTGTTTTAGCCAGGGGTTGAGTTTGTTATTAATAGCCACCATTAGCTTATTTGTCATTAGTTGCTTTAGCGAGCCCAGGTTCCAACTCCATCTCACTGTCGTCATCTTCCTGCTTGCAGCCATGTAGAGCTAACGATGTAGTCGTGCTCTCTGTGGTTTGCCATTGCAGTTTGCTATTGCCCTTACCCTTGGAATGTAGCATTATCTGGGACGGTTTTGTCCAGAAATGTTCAAGAGACATAATGTTGCATCGAAAATGGAGAAAAAGAAAACGTATCTCAGGTGAGAATGCTAAATATATATTGGGTGTTCTCAGAGCTCACGTAAAGTTGACCATCTCCTAAGCCGCCATTACGTAACCCCAACATTGGCCTTCTAGCAGGAGGAGACAGAACAGCAAATTGGACTGACTGGTTTTGTGCCTTGTGATCTTACTTTAAACACCTTACACTTGCTGGCAAATAAGGTTGAAAATGACAACAAAATGCACAATATAAACCCTAATTCTGACAACATTATTACCAAATCAGTACTGCAGATTTGAACTACTTAATCAATGGACCACAATGAGAGTTTGAATTTTGGCAGGTTTAGGAGGTCAGGGTGCAGTGTGCTAGTGCCCATTATTCAGAGCATCAGCAGTAGCCTATTGTATGAAATATACGATTATTACATCCATGGTAGTCTACTATTTAAGATGTATTAGAAAAGCTAACATTCATGCCAGGATACTGTATAAAAATTATTATAAAACCTATCATCAGGGCTAGGATACTCCAATCCAAGACTTTGGAAACCTGCTGACATGCTGGAATGGTTACTGATTATGCTTTTTTCACTGTGGTAAAATGGCTAAAGCTCAAATGTACACAGGTACTCACTGATCTGACTTTCCTGCATATTATCAAGACTGTACTCACCTGTGCACTGGTACATCATGCTGAAACTTCATTTAGTCTTGTCTTCTGCTTTTGCCTGAGTCTGACTTTGAAAAGACCTGAACATTTTGCTGTCAGTTTGACTCCAGTTTTAACTTACAGAAAAGAATGTTGCCTGACCAGTTATAACTAAATATCTTTCTGCACACTTGCCAGTTGGTAGAATGCCAGTTCCACCTTATGACCTTTAGCATTCACAAGGGTTTGTATAAAGTGTCATTGTTCCTGCTGCATCTTGTCTATTTACATGGCAACACTCCATTTCTGCTCCAGGACCGTCCTTCTGTGTGTGCATGTGCAGAGAGTGGATTTGGGCCTGGAGCAGGGTTGAGGTAAGGCCTTATCAGTGTAGAATCTGTTGGAGTATTCATAAGTGACTCTGAATGGTGTATTCATAAGTGACTCATGACATCATGCCAGAATCAAAAGACATTCCCAAAGAAAAAAGTTGAGTAAGTTTGGGAAAGTGGTCTTCCCAGGAATGACTTTCCGGTGGCCAAAATATCTCCATGAACTAGGCAAAAAATTGACAAGGGTGTTCCAAAGAACCCCAGAACAACATCCAGGCCTGTTTCACCTCAGCTAAGGTCAGTGTTCTGCCTCTCTACACCTGTTTCTCTCTCTGCCTCCTGTGACTGCTCTCTCTACACCTGTCTCACTCTCTTTATACCTGACTCTCTCTCTGCCTGCTGTGACCGGTCTCTTTACACCTGTTTCTCTCTCTGGCTCCAGTGACCGCTCTCTCTATACCTGTCTCACTCTCTGCCTCCTGTGACGAGTCTCACTACACCTGTTTCTCTCTCTGCCTCCTGTGACCGGTCTCTCTACACCTGTCTCACTCTCTGCCTCCTGTGGCCAGTCTCACTACAACTGTTTCTCTCTCTGCCTCCTGTGACCGGTCTCTCTACACCTGTCTCACTCTCTGCCTGCTGTGACCGGTCTCTTTACACCTGTTTCTCTCTCTGCCTCCAGTGACCGGTCTCTCTACACCTGTTTCAATTCAATTTCAATTTAATAATGCTTTATTGGCATGACTGCATACAGGCAATATTGCCAAAGCTAAAACAATGAAACATCTAAGTCACACATTGAGAACATACATAATACAGTTAATAAATAAAATAAAATAAATACCATATTAAAAATGCATGACAAATACAGAAATACAAAAGACACTGCAACTAATGTAAAAGAGGAAATGGTGCTTCACTGGTTGTCCCTCAGTTTATGACAGGAGGCCACGTATTTGGCGGCCAACGCCACACATTTAGTTTTTTCTCCTAGAATATAGGGGAGTTTTTCTATATTTATATAGTTTTTTAATTCAGGAAAAGTGGTTCCCATTTTGAAATAAAATTTATTTTTAAAGTGCTGGTATTTGGGGCATTCTGTAAGGAAGTGCAGCTCTGTCTCCACCGCCCCCTGATCGCAGTGGGAGCACAGCCTGTCCTCTCTAGGCAGCCATGTCTGCCTGTGACGGCCGGTCTCTATGGCCAGGCTGTGCTCGCTGAGTCTGTACATTGTCAGTGTTTTTCTCAATTTGTTATCAGTCACCATGGTTAAATATTCTGCCATGGTGTACTCTCTTTTTAGGGCCAAATAGCATTCAAGCTTATGTTGAGTCTGGGTAGATTTGTTCCAATGAGTGATGTGTTTTTCTTTTTCTTTAGTCATAATTTGGTTTACTCTAATTCTTTGAGCATCTGTATGGCTGTCCTGAGGTTGATTGGGGTTAGTGGTGTTAGTATCTGTAAGGGAGCTCAGCCTCAGGACTAGCTGGCTGAGGGGACTCCTCTCTATGTTCAGCTCTTGGCATTGCAGGGCTTTGTAATGATATGATTTGGGGTCACTCATTTTTATATGTTTCCAAAATTTGATGGCTCGTTTTTGGATGTTTATTAGAAGAGGATATTGGCCTAATTCTGCCCTGCATGCATTGTTTGGGGTTTTCCTCTGTACCAGTAGGATGTTTTTACAGAGTTCAGCATGCAGGGTCTCAGCTGGATGTTTGTCCCATTTAACATAATCATATTGTGTGAGTGGACCCCACACCTCACTGCCATAAAGTGCGATTGGTTCAATCACTGCTTTTAGTATTTTGAGCCAAATCCTAATTGGAATGTTGGTTTTGATTGATTTTCTAATGGCATAGAAAGCCCTTCTTGCTTTCTCTTTCAGGTCATTAATAGCCAAGCAAAAATTCCCTGTGGAACTGATACATAAACCTAAATATGTGTAATTGTTTGTTGTCTCTATTTTATATTTTCCTAAAGTGTTGAGAAATTCCCTGAGATCTGGACCTTTTCTGAAATATTAGTATTTTAGTTTTCTTTTGGTTAACTGTCAGGGCCCAGGTCTGACAGAATGTTTCTAACAGAGCCAGACTCTGCTGTAATCCCTCTTTAGTGGGTGACAGCAGAACCAGGTCATCTGCATACAAAAGAAATTTAATTTCTGTGTTATTGAGAGTGAGGCCAGGTGCTGCAGATTGCTCCAATAATTTTGCCAGTTCATTTATGTAAATGTTGAATAGGGTTGGGCTTAAGCTGCAGCCCTGTCTCACTCCACGCCCTTGAGTGAAGAAATCTGTTTGTTTATTTCCAATTTTAACTGCACATTTACTAATTGTGTACATTGATTTAATAAGATCATAAAATTTTCCCCCTACTCCACTTTCAATAAGTTTAAATAATAAGCCCTCATGCCAAATAGAATCAAATGCTTTGTGGAAGTCAACAAAGCAAGCAAAAATTTTGGTTTTGTCTTGGTTCACATGTTTATCTACTAGGGTGTGCAGGGTGAAAATATGATCAGATTTCCGGTGTTTTGGTAAGAAACCAATTTGGCTTTTACTTAAGACATTGTGCTCGATAAGCAAGTCTGTGAGTCTTTTGTTCAAAATGCTGCAAAAAACCTTCCCCAGATTACTGTTCACACAAATGCCTCTGTAGTTGTTAGGGTCAAATTTATCTCCACTCTTGAAAATAGGGGTTATAAGTCCTTGGTTCCAGATTTCAGGGAAGTGACCCACACTCAGAACAAAATTGAATAGTTTTAGAATTGCTAATCTAAATTTGTGGTCTGTGTGTTTCAACATCTCATTTAAGATGCCATCTGCCCCACAGGCCTTTCTGGGCTGTAAGGCCCTCAATTTTTCTGCAAGTTCTAGTTCTGTGATTTCATAATCTAGAGGGTTCTGATTGTCCTTAATGACTGTTTCATGATTGTTCAGTTTTTCACATATATGATTTTGCTCTGGGTTCTTTCTCATCTGACTATATAATTGTTCAAAATGGCTCTTCCATATATCTCCATGTTGAATTGCTAATTCGTCATTGTGTGGTTTGTTTAAGGATTTCCAATTGTCCCAGAAGTTATTTGACCTGATTGATTCTTCAATTACATTCAGTTGGTTTTGGATGTGCTGTTCCTTTTTTGTTCTGAGTGTGTTTTTGTATTGTTTTAGTGTTTCACAATAATGAAGGCGTAATTCTTGACTTCCTGGATTCCTGTGTTTTTGGTTGGATAGTTTTCTGAGAGTTTGTCTTACACTTTTGCACTCTGAATCAAACCATTTTTCCTGTGTATCTTTCTTTGATCTCTTTCTCAAATATGTCAAATTTGATACAGATGCCAAATATTCAAATATGTTGTTTACATCCTGTACTGCAAGATTAACACCTTCTTTACTGTGAGGATATGTGTGGACCAGAAATGAATCTAAGAGTGACTGGATTTCTGATTTGCCAATTGCTTTCTGGTATTCTTCTGTGCTGTTTTGGGCCCATCTGTAGGGTTGCCTACTATTGTACTGCTTTCTGGGCTGAGCATATTGGTTGTTTGTTTCTGTCTTTTTTAGATACACAGTAATTTGACTGTGATCTGACAGAGGGGTTAGTGGCTTGACTGTGAATGCCCTCAAAGAGAATGGGTCTAGATCTGTTATTGCATAGTCTACAGTGCTACTACCAAGAGTTGAGCTATAGGTGTACCGTCCAAAGGAGTCCCCTCTTAACCTACCATTAACAATGTACAGACCCAGGGTGCGACAGAGCTGCAGAAGCTGTCTTCCATTGGAGTTGGTGATTTTGTCATAGTTGTTCCTAGGGGAATAAATGGGAAAATTAATATTGTTGCCGGTTATATATTGATCCCCCTGTGAGCTGATGAAGTCTGGCTCCTCACCAGTCCTGGCATTTAGGTCCCCACAGATCAGAACATTTCCCTGGGCCTGGAAATGGCTGATCTCAGATTCAATGTCCAGGAATGTATTTTCATTAAAATAAGGGGACTCTATTGGGGGGATGTAGATTGCGCAGAGGTACACATTTTGGTTAGTCGAGATAATATCTTTATTTATTGTCAACCATAAGTGATTCTGTCCTTTTTTTACGAGTTGGGTATGATGTTCCAATTCTGATTTTTCACTTTTCTTTTAAATGAGACAAACTCTTGTTCTTGTAAACTAATTATACATAATCATTATTGTTATCATCATCATCACCAACACCACCACCATCATCATCATTAATAAAATAATAACAATAACAACAACAATAATGATAATAATTTGCATTTACATACAATTTAATGTCTTATAGACCTTGTCAAAAACTTTGTCTGAACATGAACAACATATTATTGTAAACTTTTTTGTAAACTCTTGGAATTTAACAGTTCTCTGACTCCTTTTCATGTTACCTATCCCATGAGGCGGGAGCAGATGAGACTCAGCATGTGCTGAATGTGTGCCAGCTCGCTGGGGGCGGAGGCCGCTGGTCTGCAGAGGGCCTGGGCATAGCTCAGGCCTCCTGGCTGTTGGGGCTGCTGCTGGGCCGGTGCTGGGCTGCAGGGTGGAGGCGGGGGGCCAGGTCTAGGTGGGCTGTGTGCTGGAGCGAAGTGTCCACGCCGTGGCTGAGGGGTCCTGGCTTGACCATGCTGGTGTGGCTCTGCTGGAGGGCCGTGGTGGGGGTACTGCAGCGGGCGCCGGGGCGGGTACTGTGGTGGATAGTGGTCTGGTCGGTGCATCCCAGGTGGTGGTCTATGGGCAGGTCTAGAGGTACGAGGTGCTGGTCTCTGTGTGCGGGGGGAATGTCTGTTGCTGTTGTGGGGGGTGCCTGCACTGTACCCCAGGGCAGCGGTTTTTAATGCCTTTGCAAACACTGGCACCACTTCTTTATACAGGTGTACATGGTCGAACAGGCTGTCAGGACCGAGGGTGGGGTGGTGGGCCAGTTGGACGTTCGGCCGCAGGGCACATTCTCTTGAGATGGCTGCATTTATTTTGTGGATTGTTTTTGGGTGGAAATCTTTTCTTGGAAGCAGGGTTGACACGATAATCTTAGAGGAGGGGAAGGTGTGCATGGCTTTTTCTATCACCCCTCTGAGTGAAGTAGCCACCCTCTCCTGCTGTGCTCTCAGGTCATTTGTGCCTGTGTGGATCAGTATATGACTGGGAGAGCCAAGTTTGGATTGTGACAGCATCTCAAGGGCTGTTTTGGTGTTTGGACACCAGACCTTTTTTACTCTGTGTCCAGGGAAAAGCTGCTTCTCATTTATACATTTCCCGTTTGAGTCAATGAGGAGCACCATTTCAGCCTCCTCAGGGTTTGGAGCAGCAGATGTACTGTGTGTCTCTGACTGTGTGGATGGGATAGGGAGGTTGTCTGAGGGTGCGGATGGGGTTGCAGGCTCTGGCATTTCAGGGGGATCCTGGGTGTTTTGAGTGGGGAGCTGACAGTGGCTGCTGAGTGAGTGTAGCTGCTCCCTCAGGTCCTGCACTGTCCTGTCTCTGTCCTGCAGTTCTTCTGTCAGTGTGGCTAACTTCCCCTGGTACGTCTCCCTGTCCTGCTGTAGCTGCCTCACCTCCTCTGTCAGTGCTGTTAGTTCCCCCTTGTATATCTCCCTATCTCTCTCAAGCTGCTTTAGTAGTGCTGTGCGGGAGCTCTCATGGTCTTTTTTAATTTGTTTAATTTGCTCTTGTAGGAGCTGTGTGCTGTCTTTAGCACTTAGCTGTGTGAGAACCAGTTCCCTCAGCTGCACCAGTTCTATCTCTAGCTGGGTGAAATTATCCTTCATTTTAGTGACAGAGCTCTGTAACTGGAGGGGGAGGGCAGAGTCAGAGCTGGGTATGTCACTCTCTTCAGGGGGCGGGGCCTCCTCTGCTGGAGTGGTGAGGGTGTGAGCCGGGCCTGTGTGTTTGAGTGAGGGCTCACGTATTTGAGGAGAGGACTTCTCTCTCTGGGCCAGGTCTATTATGGCTGAGAAATCTCTCTGGAAGTCCTTTAAGTTGCCCTGTACCATGACTGTGCCATTTTTGTAAATGTTGACTGTTGCAATGATGCCATCGCGGTCGTCAGCTTCATGAATTTGTAATTTCCAGCCATTACAAATGCCACTTTTTTTAATCGAATGGTAATATTTGCACATAGCGGTGTGCCAAGCAGCAGGTTGTTCCGTGTAAAGAACGAGGTTGCTGATATCTCCATTCTGATACTTATCAGTAAAGAGAGTCTCTGGTCTGTCCCTCATAAAGGCCTGCTTATATTGTTTCCGGGCAGACTCACTCTTGAACTCTGCTGGGTACTGCAGCGTAGTGCAGAGGGGGAGGGGCTGCTGCTGCCCAGCTCCATTCAATGTATCCATTACAAATTGTTACTTTTTTTAAAAAATGTAAGATGGCAGTTTAACTGTCACTTTAACTGCCACTGTTCACCTTACACTTATTAGGGTAGAGCTAGGCTAGCTTAGCCAACTTGTTTCAGTGTAATTATTTAAAATCATTTAGAATAAATTCATTTGAATCAGTAATTATTTTATAAATTCCCTACCCACTTCTGAGTTCCTTCTCCTTATCCTTTGCTTGCCTTTTGTCGTCAGTCTTCTTTATTCACTCGTCTTGTTTTGTTGTTGTTTTTCAGATAGCAGTTAGCTTTGTTCCTCTGATTTGTTGTTCGGTCTAATTTTGTATAATTTATAAGATTTATACGATTTTTTTTTTATTATTATTTTTTTTTTTAAAAAAAAGGTCTACTTTTTTTTGTTTGCCACTGGTCTAATATTTTATAAGAATATAAAAAGAGTTTGTCTCATTTAAATTTATGAAAATTTTTGAAAAATCAGTAGCTGATGTGAAGCATGCCTCTCTCTGATGTCTCAAAAGCCATCTCAAACACCTGTTTCTCTCTCTGCCTCCAGTGACCGCTCTCTTTACACCTGTCTCACTCTCTGCCTCCTGTGACCGGTCTCACTACACCTGTCTCACTCTGCCTCCTGTGACCGGTCTCTTTACACCTGTCTCACTCTCTGCCTCCTGTGACCGGTCTCTTTACACCTGTCTCACTCTCTGCCTCCTGTGACCGGTCTCTTTACACCTGTCTCACTCTGCCTCCTGTGACCGGTCTCTTTACACCTGTTTCACTCTCTGCCTCATGTGACCGGTCTCTTTACACCTGTTTCTCTCTTTGCCTTCAGTGACTGCTCTCTCTACACCTGTCTCACTCTCTGCCTCCTGTGACCAGTCTCACTACACCTGTTTCTCTCTCTGCCTCCTGTGACCGGTCTCTCTACACCTGTCTCACTCTCTGCCTCCTGTGACCGATCTCTTTACACCTGTCTCACTCTCTGCCTCCTGTGACCGGTCTCTCCACACCTGTCTCACTCTGCCTCCTGTGACCGGTCTCTTTACACCTGTCTCACTCTCTGCCTCTCCTGACTCCCAGCACCATCAGCTCATCCAGTGGAGAGCTCTGAGCAGTACCTGAGGTACTGGACCGATAACCCAGTCATTGGGAAGCAGCTGTGGTTCATTATCTGGCCTATGAAAAGGGCAGCAGGGAGAGCACAAAACAACACACTGACTCCAGCTCTCACCCTGCAGTACAGCAAATCATTACTGTATCTGTAGCAGGGAGGTTCAGCCAACATAAAGCTGCGCTACACCCCGAACCTCCACCTCCACCCAAACATGGCACCTTAACACCAACACCCCCAATCTCCACCCAAACATGGCACCTTAACACCAACACCCACAACCTCCACCTCCACCTAAACATGACACCTTAGTATTAATACTCCAAATCTCCACCTCCACCCAAACATGGCACCCTAACATCAACACCCCTAACACCCTCCTATTACCTCCATCTCCACATACAGGCACCTTCCCAATTGAGACGTTACAGCACCCATAGCCAATTAAACTGACCACCACACACCCACTCTCTATTACACCCACACATTCTACCACACCCCCACACTCGACCACACCCCCACTCTCTATTACACCCACACATTCTACCACACCCCCACACTTGACCACACCCCCAACTCTATTACACCACAGCACCCCCATGTAGAGCTGAATGAATGCTCCTTTCAGTTTGAATGTTTCAGCTCCAACATGCACAAGGAATGCCATCTGACCAGTTATGTCAACAACCCAAAAGTGGGCTGATGTAAAAAACATTTTTCTTTTATCTAAGGCAGCCTTCATCAGGTGTACTTTTTAGATCAGACAGTTACACTCTGCATAATGTTTACCTGTAGAACAGCATGCCATCTTTCTAGTTTTCAAAGAAGATCTTTCCGGTACATCAGATCTCCTGGCACAACAGTCCATTAGGGCTGGATCAGTGTAAAATGTGGGGAGTCAGTAAATGTTACAGCTATGCAGAGACACAGATGGCAGGGGTAGTATATAGTATGGTATAGTATAAGCTTAAAAGTTGAGACCTTTTTCTCACAGTCCCCCCACTTCAAAAATCTCTCCTGTGCCGCTGCAGCTATGGCTGATTTATGATGGTACTCAGTGCAGGAAGGGGCAGCTGAATGAAATGACCCAACACACATTCTCCTACAACTACTTAATACTTACACCAGGCTGGGGGTGCTGAATGAAATAACCCAACACACATTCTCCTATAACAACTTAACACTTACACCAGTCTGGGGGTGCTGAATGAAATAACCCAACACACATTCTCCTACAACAACTTAATACTTACACCAGGCTGGGGGTGCTGAATGAAATAACCCAACACACATTCTCCGACAACAACTTAATACTTACACCAGGCTGGGGGTGCTGAATGAAATAACCCAACACACATTCTCCTACAACAACTTAACACTTACACCAGGCTGGGGGTGCTGAATGAAATAACCCAACACACATTCTCCTACAACAACTTAATACTTACACCAATAATAACTTCAATTTGAACATAATACATATACAGTAAATAAAATGTGCTTTTATTCAGCAATGACTTTTAAACATCATTCCAGTGAAGCAACATCCTACCAATATTCAAAAATATAACAACCTAATCTGATCTAAACAAAGTGTTCACAGCAACTACACAAACAGCAAACTGTTTGTGCACAGGTGGGGTGAGAGGGTCAGAAAGCCCACTGCACGCTGGCCCACCTGATCCAGGTTTTATTTATGGCTGAATTCTGATGTGTTTTGGGAACTGTATATGTATACCCAATTTCCCAGCAGGGGTGGGTATACATGTGTATAGCTAGGTTTATTTGTAAATGTGTGTGTGAGACTCTACTTCAGGGGGCACAGGGACACTGAGGAGTTTAATCCATACAGGTAAAACCCAGCACAGAGGGGTGTGTGTCTAGTGAAGCTGGTGTGGTGCCTGTCCAGGAGGGTCAGGGTGTCAGAGTCAGAGATGTTGTAGAAGGACAGAGTACTGGCCGGACGGTCAACACACACTCCTACTCAGCACACACACACATACACACTAGTAAAATGCACCACCATGGCTGATGGCAAAGGCCTTCCAAACAGGCAAGTGGCCGCTGTGATGGTGTCAACAATCCAGTGTGACAACCTCTTTTTGGAGAGCCACAGCAGATGAAAAGATGATCAAACCTCTTCAAGGCTTGTGTTCCCTCTTACATAAGCATCGAAGTCCCTGACTGGGCCTAATCTCACCCACGCTCACCTAAAGGAGTGTATGCTGACAGGACAGTTTACATGCCCCTCAGACAGAACCTATGGCAGGAAAGAAGGGATAGGATGGAAGGTGACACTCATTTTGGCAATAATTTCTACAGTCTAACAGAAGACAGATTTTTAATTTTTTACAAAAAAAATTCAAAATGGTGGAAAATCCAATATGGCGTCACTACAGGCCGTTATAGGTCAGAACATGTGGCTCACTACAGTGCCTCCATATAGCATAGGGTAATTGTTTTTTCACCAGAGTAGTGAGTGAGTATAGGACCAACTGCCAAGTTTGGGTCCAGAAAGATGTACAGTTTTTGTGCAAACACTTTTAGGGAAGTAAAAAAATCAAAACAAACACAACAGGGTTCCAGCAGCTTCTCTTGCGAGGGCCAGTTGTGGTACCCGAGCCTGAAGGCTAAAACTAAGATGGTTCCAGTGGACAAGACTGACATTGAAGTACACACATAATAATTTAATGCCAATTTAATGGCAGGTTGCACAAACCACTCAAGCAGTAACTTAATCACAAAATATAAACTCTGAACAGGATGGAAGTCTCCAAACTGAATCACAGAAGAGGGGCAGCAGCCACAGCTGCTGAGAGCATTGGACTTCTCTGAACCTCAGAGTATATCCTTCTGTGTGGAAGGATAATACATTGGGATGATCCAATACAGGGATACACTCCAGCAGAAGAGACAGTGACTGACTAAACCACATTGTCAACTCTTTCTACTTACAGTCCTGTGCATTTAAAAAGTTCAATGCTCTGCACCAACAGCAGTGTGTCTATGAGGTGCAGTGTGGAACCTCTCTGTACTTACAGCAGTGTGTCTCTGAAGTGCAGTGTGGAAACTCTCTGTACTTACAGCAGTGTGGCTATGAGGTGCAGTGTGGAAACTCTCTGTACTTACAGCAGTCTGTCTCTGAGGTGCAGTGTGGAAACTCTCTGTACTTACAGCAGTGTGTCTCTGAGGTGCAGCGTGGAAACTCTCTGTGCTTACAGCAGTGTGTCTATGAGGTGCAGTGTGGAAACTCTCTGTACTCACAGCAGTGTGTCTATGAGGTGCAGTGTGGAAACTCTCTGTACTTACAGCAGTGTGTCTATGAGGTGCAGTGTGGAAACTCTCTGTACTTACAGCAGTGTGTCTATGAGGTGCAGTTTGGAAACTCTCTGTACTTACGGCAGTGTGTCTATGAGGTGCAGTGTGGAAGCTTTCTGTACTTACAGCAGTGTGTCTATGAGGTGCAGTGTGGAAACTCTCTGTACTCACAGCAGTGTGTCTATGAGGTGCAGTGTGGAAACTCTCTGTACTTACAGCAGCGTGTCTATGAGGTGCAGTGTGGGAACTCTCTGTACTTACAGCAGCGTGTCTATGAGGCGCAGTGTGGAAACTCTCTGTACTTACAGCAGTGTGTCTATGAGGTACAGTGTGGGAACTCTCTGTACTTACAGCAGTGTGTCTATGAGGTACAGTGTGGAAACTCTCTGTACTTACAGCAGTGTGTCTATGAGGTGCAGTGTGGAAACTCTCTGTACTTACAGCAGTGTGTCTATGAGGTGCAGCGTGGAAACTCTCTGTACTTACAGCAGTGTGTCTATGAGGTGCAGTGTGGAAACTCTCTGTACTCACAGCAGTGTGTCTATGAGGTGCAGTGTGGAAACTCTCTGTACTTACAGCAGTGTGTCTATCAGGTGCAGTGTGGAAACTCTCTGTACTTACAGCAGCGTGTCTATGAGGTGCAGTGTGGAAACTCTCTGTATTTACAGCAGTGTGTCTATGAGGAGCAGTGTGGAAACTCTCTGTACTCACAGCAGTGTCCACAGAGTCTGTATCAGGCTGAAGGTTGATTCTGTAGGGCAGGGGTGTCAAACTCCAGTCCTGGAGGGCTGCAGTGGTAGCTGGTTTTTGGTGTGTTTTAGCACTTTATTGATTAATTAAAATCACTGGTTGGCTACAGAGTACACACACCTGGTTCCAAGGCCGAAAATGGCTGCCAATCGAAAGGAAAGAACAAAAACCCGCAGACACTGCGGCCCTCCAGGACTAGAGTTTGACACCCCTGCTGTAGGGGCTCGAGAGACTGATGGAATCGGCCTGCATGAGCTTTAATAAAGCAGCCAAATCCAGATCACTGGTGCTGAAGAGAGGGAAGTTGATTGACTCATTCCGCTTTAGCCTTGCAGTCGTCGCCATCACTGCTATCACAGAGACACCGGTTAATAGCCCCGGCAAAGTGTTTCACAGCACCTTGAGGGAATTCAAAGCCTGGTTGTTCCAGCATGGCATCCTCCCCAGAATCCTGTGGCCACTCCTGGTGAATGAGGTGCCAGTCTCGACTGTTGAAGCCTTGCAGAAGAGGGTCAGCACTCACCTCAGAAGATGGCTGGGTCTGCCCAGGAGCCTGAGCAGCATCACACTCTATGGGCCCAACAACAAGCTGAAACTGCCTCTCAGATCCTTGGAAGAGGAGTTCAAAGCAATGAGAACAAGAGAGGTGCTGCAGTCCAATGACCTGACGGTGGCCAAAGCTGGAATGGAGGTGAGGAGAGGAAGCTGTTCTCTCAGGTGAGTCGAGGCTGCGCCAGAGCAGGCTGATGGGAGTGGTGACTTGAGGAAGAGCAGGATCTTTTCCAGCTTCCCATTTCAACATCACTAAAAGGAAGGAGAACCGCTGCCTGGCTCAAAGGGAAGTGAGAGGAGCAGTGGAGGGGGAGAGAACCTGCAGGGTGGACAAGATGGGACAACGCACTGGAGAGGAAGGTGACCTGGGCTGAGCTGTGGATAGCCGAGCCTCACCAGATTCAGTTCCTTGTCCAGGCAGTGCCTGACATGCTACCCAGCCTGGTGAACCGCCACACGTGGCACAAAGTAGAGACAATGACTGTCACAAGTATTCAATACACGAATCTGCAACATTAAAATTCTCATACTAGTAGTCATGTCATTAACGTAAAGAGTGGTAAACCAACTTTAAAACAACCAAAATCAGTAGCTTTCCATTTCATATTATTGCCCTTCACTTCTGAGGGGTATCTATCTGACTGTTTGAGATAAAACGGTCATTCAGGCAAACTCCTTTTCCATAACACAATTGAGCACTGTAATCAGCACAATGATTTTCTTTCTCTGAATGCAGGTTAAAGCAATACAGCTTTTCTGAATTTGGAAAAGCGGATATGCAAGAATTTGTGTCTTTTAATTGTTTGAATGGAAGTTCTTTGCACTCATTTGTATTTGGTATTGAATATTTTGACCAGTAGATGGCAGTGAAAAGCAACTAGTGACAAAGATTCCAATACTGTGACTCCATATTACAGCAAAACAGTGATTTTTAACTCTGGTCTTCAAAAATATTCCTGAACTTCAGATGTGTGTATCATATATTTTTACTTGTTGTCTACATAATTCATCTTCCTTATCATACACAATTTGATCATAAAGTTTTCTTTTTGGCAGCCAGCCAGTCATTGCCATGAAGCCTGACATGAAATCAAAAGTAAACTTTCAACTCAAACACCATTTTAAAGACAGAGCAGACTGGATAACTGTGTAAAAAGAATAAAACAGAGAGCTGAAAGAACCCTGTAACCAGGCTATAAGGGAGTGCAGTGGAGACAGGAGAGAATCCAAAAGTAGTCGTGAAAGGAGAAGTGGGAATGATTTGGATGTGGACAGTGGATAATCAGACCCGGCCTTTAAGTCCCAAGTTGAAGGTTTGGTAAGTCATTTTTTATACTAGGCTGGTGGCAGATACATTTTCTCTCCACAGAGTTACAATATGATTTTTATACATATTAATCCTGGTGGTTTTCAGTCTTTTGAAATACTTAATACATCTTGGACACTTTGGACAGCTATGTTTAGCTACTTAAGGTTATTCTGAGGTCCGTTCTTGGAAGTTGAACAACGTCACTCAGTGCAGAAATTCGGGGCGTCGCCAGGCCCTATTTATCGGGGCATGTGCCCCAGTAATTATTTGTTGTGCCCCAGTAAATGTTCATTAAATAACTAGTTTTTTGCCATTTGTCATAAATTGCATGCATTAGGATGTGAGCGCCGGTGGCCTGTGCCCCAGTAGTTCCTCAATTCTAACAACGCCCCTGGCAGAAATCATGTAACCACGTGACACAAGCTCAAGAAGGGAGACACTTTTTATGTTACATTCTGGGTGCATCCCAAAACTAAAAAGTATCCTTGTTTCCTTAACTACATCTTGTCTCCTCTGTCCCTCCAATGCTGGAATATTAAAGGAAGGGAGGAAATGAGGTGGTAGAGGAGGAAACATTTATCTCAACAGACATTTACTTATAGGAGGTGTCTACACTTTAACATGTTTTTGTCTCTTTCAGAGATGAAGGGCAGCATGTCAGAGAGTTTGTGTTTGATTCTCCTGCTCCTCCATCAGATCTCTGTCTCCAGAGCAGGTACATCTTCACCTGTACTATTACTGACTGTGTTACCCCCAAGAAATACAGACAGATCCCCGGGGGTGTCATATTTTAGAAAAGGGGGCGAGGGGTTATTCTGACAGAATACATAATATAATAAGTGTGAGCCAATTGTGGGTGTCCTCTGGTTTCTCACTGTCACCTGGTTATATTACAATAAGGCGTTTAATAACAGTATTCAAGGATTACAAGCTGATATGCCACAACTGCAGTACTGACAATGAACTCACCTGTACTATCACTGACTTCTGTACTGACAGTGAACACACCTGCACTATCACTGACTGCAGTACTGACAGTGAACACACCTGCACTATCACTGACTGCAGTACTGACAGTGAACACACCTGCACTATCTACAACTGTAGTGCTGACAGTGAACACACCTGCACTATTACTGACGGCAGTACTGACAGTGAACACACCTGCACTATCACTGACTGTAGTACTGACAATGAACACACCTGCACTATCACTGACTGCAGCACTGACAGTGAACACACCTGAACTATCACTGACTGCAGTACTGACAGTGAACACACCTGCACTATCACCAATTGTAGTACTGACAGTGAACACACCTGCACTATCACTGACTGTAGTACTGACAATGAACACACCTGCACTATCACTGACTGCAGCACTGACAGTGAACACACCTGAACTATCACTGACTGCAGTACTGACAGTGAACACACCTGCACTATTACCAATTGTAGTACTGAAAGTGAACACACCTGCACTATCACTGACTGCAGTACTGGTATATCAGTGTGCATGTGTATAGCCAATAATGTATTTCTCGTTTTTGGAGAATTCTGCTTTATGTTGCATTCCAGCTATAGCCTCAGTCTGTGTTAGTATTCTATCTTCTGTTGTTACTCTGACTAGGGTCTGTCTTTCTGTGTTTATCTACAGAGAGTTTTGAGGTTCTTGGTCCCTCTGAACCCATTGTTGCTGTAGGTGGTGAAGACATTGTTCTGCCCTGTTACCTCAAACCCAGCATCAGTGCTGAGGACATGAGTGTGGAGTGGTCCAGAGTTCCCTCTACAGGCTCAGTGGTGCATAATTACCAGGAGAGACAGATTAGAAATGAGAATCAGATCCCATCTTACAGAGGAAGGACAGCACTGTCCCCAGAGGAGCTGAAGAGAGGAAACGCTGCACTCAGACTGACAGGAGTACGAGCCTCTGATGAGGGACGATATCAGTGTTACATTCAGTCTAAGCTGTGGTATGATGGTGCTTCTGTTGAACTGCAAATTAAAGGTCAGTCCTCTTTCTCCCAACATAAATATTCTCAAATACCTCTCAAATAACACAGACCACTGAATGTCACTGAAACAGATGAGTGAAACCATGAACACAAAGGATAGCAAGTGGCAGTAAATGATAATCATGTGTAATCTCTGAGTTTGTGCTCCTGCAGGAAGTGAGCCAGTGATCTCTATGGAGGTGGCACACAGAGCAGGGTGGGTCAGCCTGCTGTGTGAATCTAAAGGCTGGGATATTCAGCCTGACCTGCTTTGGTTGGACAGTGAGGGACACAGTCTCCCTGCTGCAGCTACAGAGACAGACAGAGACAGTGAGGACCTCTACACTGTGAGACGACACGTCTTTATTCGGGACAGAGACACCAAAACAGTCACCTGTAGGGTTCATCTGCAGCAGCGCAAACTGGAGAAGGACACAGCGTTTAAAATCACAGGTGAGAAGCATGCTGTAAAATCAGCTCCATAATAAGAACAAGAAGCATTTTACCATCAGCTTGAAATAATCACTTGTAGATTACAGTATGTCTATAGCACATTACAATTCAGGGACTCAAACACAGACAAACAACCAATCAGGTAAAAGAACAGTGCTGATACACAAAACCAGAAAAAAACAGGCAGGGTCAAAACCAGTGAGGCACAGGCAAACAGTCCAAACAGAAAGAAAAGGTGAGGTCAAAAAACAGGCAGGTACAAACATAGGCAGGCAAACAGAAAGAGACTAGGTAAACACTGACATGACCTGGCAAAGTACAGAGACACAAGCAGGGTATAAGTATGGCAACAGATGAAACAGTAGAACAGGGAACAGGCAGGGCCGGACTTACCATTGGACATTACTGGGCTGCAGCCAAGGGGCCCCACCCATGGCAATGGTTTACCTCCTTAAGGCCTCGATATACTTGCTTTTTAACAATCCGTACGCATAGACAAGCGGCTGCGACGTGAGCGGTATTGTTCACTTACTTGGCTGCCTACTTTGCGTTTTGCTGCAGGATTAAAAAGTAAATCCACTAGTGGGCGGATCAGGGCCGAATCATCCCTGGAAGTTTGGCGGTTCGATTACTGCAGAAGAAGAGCCAAAAGAGCTAACCGACAGGAATTACAACAGCGATTCTTTAGGTTACAACAGTCAATATTGTTAATGTCCAGTAGAAAAATTTCATGTGTAAAATATTACCTCTGAACTGTCATTCACAATTACATAGAATCTTTGAGTTTGTTCAGTCTGCTGCTGGCCTGCCTGTCAGATCCTGATATACTGCCCCCACTGTCCATGTGCTTAATTGCATCTTGCAGACACGTAGCATTAATTTCTGAGGACGTGCACAATCAACGCTCCAAATGAACGCAGGATACTCATGGTAGCCATCTTGTGCACACGTAATTAAATGCAAGCATATCGCAGCCTTTACCATACCTTACACATCTGGGGAATTTCTGCTCCATGTTCCGCACCGCAGCCAGTTATTCCCATTTATCTCAATGAGAATTTTTCGTTTCTGCTGTGCTTTGTCCATTCACCAGCCACTGTGTTACGTTTGACGGAAAAACAAATAGAACAATGCTCCATTTTTTCCGTTGATGGGAGTGGAAAACCAATCAAATTCTTCCATTTCTCAAAGCTTTCATTCCATGAGAGAACGTGGGGTTTAACGCTAAACTTCAAAGTGTCTATTATTTAAAAAAAGCAGACATGTTCTTTCTTGCAGTTCAAGGGTACCCTGAATTGTACGATATCAAATTAGTCATACTGTAACACTGACAGAAAAGACCATGCCTGGTTAAACATATTGAGGAATTCCAGCTGGTGATAGTTATCGCTATGTATTTTATCGTTTGAATAGTTATGACCTATAAAATATAGCTTAGCTAGTGCTAGCTAACTTGATTGTTATGGTCGTGAGGACCTAGCTTAACTAGTTAACTAAATAAACAGATGATAATTATTGTACTGCTACCTATATTTATTTCTGCTCCGCATTCCGCAAGTGAGAGCGCAGAAAATAGAACAACCTGACACCTCGATCACTGAATGGAACTGTTTTGCAGCAGACATTTAACTCCGCCGCAAATGTGGTACATTATTACATAACAGCAATAAATAAATCCCATCAACTGAAAAAATAGAGCAGTGTTTTATTTGTTTTTCTGTCCAACGTAACGCAGTGGTTGGTGAATGGACAAAGAGCAGCGTTAATGGAAAATTCTCATTGAGATGAATGGGAATAACCAGCTGTGGTGCGGAATGTGGAGCAGAAATTCCACAGATGTATGAACACAGGGTGATGTCATTTATGTCACTTAGTTTTCGATTAAAGTTTGTTAATTGTTGAATGGTTAGCTGGCCCTGCCCTGTGTCACAAATGAAGAATCTGATTTAGCCAAATTATATGTCAGTCGTTATTATTTACTTGATGTTCTCTGATTGGTAATTGGTGCTTGCTATGCGTCTGCCAACCTACATTGCTAACAGTTCACGTTAGCAACTTTTAAGACAGCAGACAAGCGATACCAAAGTGGCTTCCTTAGAAGAAAACTCAAACATGAAAAACTATGTATGACATTGACAAAAAATGTGTAAAATTAAACAATTGTGGATATTTCACACCACAAGCACATCCTGAATCAGGCTGAGCAGAGAATCAAGGAGACAGTGACCTGCTGGAAGGAATAGAAGCTCTAAAGACAGAGGCCATTAGCTCAGCAGGAGAAATCAAAGACCCTCCAGCAACATCCTCAGCAATGGAGCAAACCAGATCTACGGCTCCTACTACTCCTTTAGTGGATTCTTTCAGCACTGATCCAGCTTGCTGGGGAAAAATAGATGAGAGATGTATACACTCACTCCCTCTCTCTTTGTCTCTCCATCTTTCTATCACTTACCCAGCACAGACACACACCAAACACTAATACTCTCTCTCGCTCTCTCACTTACCCAACACACCCATTCACTCAAATGTTTGACTGTTTGGGGAGGCACACATGCACTGTGTTCCCAATGAATGTAAACATAACCTCCATCTCTCGCTTTATTGTTCAATGTGTAACTTCAGGGTTTTCATGTATCCTCTCGCTTCTGAGAGACCAGCTCCTTTTTTGTGTTATAGTGTCAAGCAAAAATTACCCCTACACTGGCTATGCATATTACATATTGATTTTTCTTGATTTTTACACTGATATTCTACTCCATAATGATGCGTATTGCTCTATTTAAGGTCATTTGTACAGTTGGTAGGGCCTAACAATGTCTCAAGCCCAGGGGCCCCCAGCCCCCTCAGTCCTGCCCTGGGAACAGGTGCACAGGCAGGCAGGTGAACCAGATTAGGTAACGAGGCAGGAGAACAGGGGGAGGGGCTAACAGACAAGGAAACTGAAAACAAGAGCACATGGCAGACACTGACAAGGAAAAACAAATACAAATGTGGCTAAGAAACTAGGGTACTGACAATAGAGTATAAATAAATCTGCACTTACAAAGTATATTTATAATATTTTGTATACATTGTGACATTATGTATGAATGACATGATTAGGAGACCCTGTGTATTTCAGCTGAGATGTTCCCTGCTCCTCGCTGGAAGGCGTCTTCAGCTGTGTTTCTCCTTCTGGCTGCTGCTGCTCTAATTGGATGTGCTGTTTTAACCCAACGCTACAAGAAACTGCGCAGAAAGCGAAGTAATGTATTTACCCAGCATCTACATCAATTGAACACACTCATTTTTACAAATGGCAGAATCCAGCATCTTGCATTGGACATAAGGGCCCACTTGTGTTTGTGTTTTTTAAACTTTGTGAAAGAGGTGTTCATGTTTGTGTAGACCTTTCATCAAATGATTTAACTGTAGCTTCTTTAAGTACACATAGTAGATGTGTATATTTTTAGTTTTGTGTTTATTATTGAGGGCAGGTGGAAGATGCTGAAAAGTTTCTTTATCTAGGAGCAGGTTCAGAGAATGAGGGTGGTAAAAGTATAAACATCAAGAACAGACTACAGAAAGCACATGGGGCATTCTGGAGACTAAGGAAGTTATAGGCAGACAGAGGACTTGGGAGAAGAAACAAGGTTCACCTATTGAAGACACAAGTACATCTGGTCCTACCGTATGGATGTTAGATGAGGAGGATCACTGAGGATGAGGAAAGAAAGCTGAATGCTTTTCAATACCAGTGCCTGAGACAGACACTGAGGACCAGATGGCAGTAAAAGAAATGAGTCAGTGAAAGAGGGAGAGATCATGATTTTAGCTGTGAGGTTGGGTGTAGGAGGTGGAGCTGGGACACACATTAAGGAGAGGGGGTGAGAGGGTGTGTGTGACAGCACTGGTGCAGATGCCTGAGGGGTGAAGGGGGAGAGGGAGGCCAAAGATGACCTGGTGAGGGACTGTAGAGAAAGAGAGGGATAAGGCAGGGTGGAAAACCTGGGGTACGGTCAAAGCAGCAGAGCAGAACAGGACTGTGTTCCAATCCGAAAAAAATGCTTGCTTCTTCCTGCTCACTTCCCTCAAATCAAGGGGGGAATCCCCAAGAAGTCCCTTATTAAAGATGGCTGACACCATGAGGGAGATTCCATTCCCGATTTGTTGACGGAAGGGCAAATTTTCATTTGCTCAAACCCCCAGGTTTACTCCTTCCAACGGAGCCAACAAAAATCATCCCTCCAAACGTTGATATTGCCCAGAATGCACGGCGATGCTTGCTCGCTTGCCCACGTGTTAAACTTTATTTGAATATTATGCTCTTGCTACCAAAGAACTAGGAAATTTAAAAACAAAGCTCAAAGAGCTCTTTTGTCAATTGATTATACAATCCATTAACTAAAATGCTATGTTGTTGGTGGTGGTCGTTATTTAATTCTTACAGATTCAAAGGAAATGCCCAACACTCAATAGCCACTTATCAAATTAATTGGTTGTGCAAAAAAATATACATTTTGGCCATGAAGTTTCAACCATAAGCTCTCATAAGTTGGTGGAGGCATAGTAGCTGTAGCCATGCATTTTGTTAAGAATAACCTACATTTTCTGAATCTTTAAATGTAACAGTTATGCTACCTTTAGCTTCAATCATTCACACAGCATGAAAAAGAATCTTCTGTTGAGCACGTATTGTTTTTAAATCGCCATTTAAACATACCGATATAATTGCCTGTATGTATTGCAGCACAATTTCGGGTTAATTCTTCTGATATCGATATCGATATTGGTTTTTAGTTTTTGCTTCATCTTTTTTTACCTATCTCTACACCTATGTACTTTTGTTAAACTTCACACTTATTTATCATTAGGTGGTATATTGATCTGTTTTTATATGTTATCGTTACTTGTCTTATCTTTGTCTATGCGAATCAGTTTGGGATGCACCCTGCTCAAAAGGTGCTACACAAATAATTATAGTAACTATTGTTATGATCTTGATAATTACATTGTGCATACAAATAAGTGGCTTCAGGCGGAAAAGCTTGGCAACTTTATTGAAAATAGCATCACATCAATTAATAGTAGACAAAAACATCAATTTAAAATGATTTTATGCTCATGGAAAATATAAGGATTTTGGCATGGGGAATTAACATTTAGGCATATATAGCTAACATGCATCTTCACTGTGTAACTATACTGCTGGTTAAGTTACATAACGTAGCCTAGAGAGAACTCTCTCCGTCTTTACATTGGTTATACAGAGGAGAGTTGAACTTGAACAGGTACTGCAGCCTGTAAGTAACACACCGCGGCAATCCAGTCCTTGCACAGGAACGCAAAGTGAGGAAGAACCGCGAGGGTCATTACAATTCGAACAGCCACAACCCCTCCCATCTATAGCTCCCCCTCGCTCAGGAAGGGCTCCCTCGCCTGCTACGTCACTGGAGGGCTCACTCGATGGAGGGAAGAAGTGAAGGGAGGATTTTATTTTGGATTGGAACGCAGCCCCGGTGTTTTTCAGTACTCCCTGCCTCTCCAGCATCTTGCTCCAAACTATTAGCACATGATGAACACTGCATATGTTGTCATGAGTGCACAACAAGCAGGACAAAGATTTTGTAAATACAGGAGAGGTGATGCCACTAACCAGCATATCTAGGAATGCTCGGTCATCCTCTCTGGGATGTACAACACCACTGTGATCTTTGTACAGTTTACATTTTTCTTCTGTGTAATCTTGGAAACTCTACATTATGCTTTTGATGCCTGTTTACATACAGTCTAAACAAAGTATAGCCAGTCCTGAGAGCCATTTTTACTTCTGTCATAAACCTGTAAACTTCAACTCTGATTGCATCTAGAGTGGTAAAGGCCACACTGTCCATGCCCCACCTTTCCAACTGTCTGGCAGAATCGCCCAAATAGTCTGCAGACACTTCGCTTTGCACACTGTGAAAACATCATATGCATGCAATTGGGAAACTAATTCCCACTCGGTGAGTTTCTGCCAAATCTGGTCATTTGGAGAATCTCGGTTAAGCATTGGTAGGGATGATAACAGATTTCTCATGTCAGTTGTGCTCATAGGTTTATTTCTAGATTTGTGTGTCGCTGAATTTCTCCTGCAAGATCAGGGGGTGCCCCTTCCCCGTCAGCATCATCCTGTTGACCCCAGAGCGGTGCTACCTGTGGTCCAGTGCACACCTGAATTTGAATGGGTGCCATTTGTTTGGTTGCACACGACACAACCAAGGCACATAAGGCAGAGGGTCAGAAACCCTGCCTTATCGTTGTGCTTTTAAACTCTTCACTTGCCTTTTCAGCCCTTCTATTTCTTCCCTCTGACATCTACACTGCAACAACAAGCCATTATTTTACAACATTCATAATTCAAACCCACCAAACCCATTGCCATCTTATTTCTTACTTTATCTCTTACTTTCTTGACATGTTCATCATACCATTCAACCTATTTTGCACCAGAAATCAAAGCTCCATAAGTTACAACGTAGACACAGAGACTCAGGACAACTTTAGGATTTCCAGTCTGACATTTAGTAACATCTAGAAGGGAAGAGTATGCTAATTACACTACTTCAAAAATACATATTTTAGCTACCAAATTATAAAGGAACAGTGACCCCCCCAACTTTTATTCCCAGCTAGTTCCCTTCAAACAAAATCAGCTAAATGACTGCAATGTAATGTAAAACAGCTCCCATAAGATTTGTCCTCGCACTACCTTTTGTAACAAAAGTTATAGCTCATGCAATTAGCATGCCCTGTTCTGTCTCCTGCTTAATCCTTTTTTTTTAAGGAATATGTCAGGCCTATGTTCTCTGTACTTGTAGGAGTTCAGACAAAGGCTATTAGGCACATTGTATCATAATGCACACACGGTAATGTAAATATTTGGTTATATTCAGTTCATTTCCATCACCTCTGTGCATCATCATTGTTATGAGGGTACTTTGGAGTAGCATTGTGCCTTGCTAATATCCCACTGGATTCAACAGGAAAGTAGGTAGAGGAAACACTGTTTTAAAGTACATATCTGCCATGATCACTGTTGCAATGTAATTAGGGTTGCCACCTTTCAGAAATGAAAACAAGGGACACCCACCACAGCAACATTTAATTGTCAATTCTAGGACAATTCCATATTTTACGGGACGGGTGGCAACCCTAAATGGGGGGGGGCTTACTATTTCCTGTGTTTTATTTTGTTCATTATTGTTAGGTGTAGTGTCGATGTGTGTAACAGACATGTTTATTGGTTCAATACGGGACGCAACAATTTATTGTCAATTAAAGGACGATTCCGTATTTTACGGGACAGGTGGCAACCCTAAATGTAATGGTTATAGGCTAATTTGCTCTCATATATGTGCATCCAATAGTTTAGTCAATCATGTAGCCCACACTGTGATAGAGTTAAAAGATATTAATCCCAAAAACAGTACAGAGATTCATTCATATCCAAAAGGCTGATCAGTTCTTTTACATTTTCTCTGTCTTTTGTATGATCAAGTGAAGAAATGGTTTTGTTCTCTCTCCACTGCAGAGCCGTCTGCTCCAGAGTGGCTGAGGGTGGAGGAGGTGAGGAGCAGTTCAGTGAAGCTGCGCTGGGACACTCCCACTAAGATGGTGGGAGTCTCTTACACCTACTGGATCACCTACACCTGTGATGGAGAGGAACCCAAAGAACAGACCACTGGATCCAACAGCAGTTCAGCAGACCTGTGTGATCTGAAGCCAGGGGTGGAGTACAGCTTCAGCATCTGCACAGTGCTTCATAACGGCAGCAGGAGCAGGGCCTGTTCAGCACAGGCACACACACGTAAGTATGGATATGGGGTACAGAGTGAGGCCGCTTCCACAACCTGCAGGGAAACAAAACTTTATCTCAGTTTATTTGTTTGTTTGTCAGACTTTAGGAAAATATGATTTGCAAGGTTAGAGACAAAATTTTACAACTTAACCACAACTTGCTACTATTTCATTGTCTTTTTTCTCAGTTGATATTTTTACTGTGTGATTCTACACTTGACAGTAAGTAAGGAAAAGTGAGAAGCTGTTATTTGTAAATATTTCCAATAATACATCATTGGCATTAATACATAATCACACTGGGGTCCCCCAGAGCCCTCCCCACCAGGGAAGCTGGACATCTCCTCTGTGTGTGAGACATCAGTCTGTCTGTCCTGGGACAGACCCACAGACATGGAGGGAGTCCCCCACACATTCAGGGTGACCTGGGAGGACTCCAGAGGGCAGAGAGAGTCCATCACTACAGATGAGAACCCCACAATCCTGTCCCACCTGAGACGTGGGACTAAGTACAGCATCTCAGTGTGTACTGTACTGCAGAGCACCGGTCTGGAGAGTGAGCCTGTCCACACCACTGTCTGCACAGGTGAGTAAAACCCCACCTGAGTTTCTGCAAAACGTTTCTCAGAGATAACAGGAGCAGCGCCTGTTCAGCACTGAAGTACAAATCATTGGCTAAATACTGAAACATTTAAGGGTTTCAACTGTTCTGCCGTTATTTTCTCTTCTTTTTTTACTTTGCATAAGTCTTTTCCAAAGGGGACATTCCAAAGATGGACACAGTCAGACATTTATTTGGACTGAAAAATAGGAAATAATGAAAAAATGGGAAAAATGTAAAAGCAACAACCTAAATAAATTCTGTATCCAATTACAGATTCATGTCTGAAGCAGCTGGTGTCTGGTTTGGGACTGGAGAACTACCTCCTGGAGAAACTAACCATGATGGTTGTACTCGAGATCAGGAACATAGAAAACGAACCTACTAACTCTTTAAGGTCACTGCCCTGGTGTTTCATGAGGAAGCTGATGATGATGAACACGACAGCGAGGGATGTAAGTTGTCCTGCCAATCAAGTGCCTGCATCTCAGGACCTGGACAGGTTTCTGGATGATGACTCACCTGATGAAGGCGAGAAGGTGAACCCTCTGGACCTCATAACAGCTCTGTTCCTGTGCGCAGATGGCTTCCTGCAGCAGGAGATGGCTTTAAAAATGTCCATGTGCCAGTTCTCTGTTCCTCTCCTGCTACCCAACTGTGACAAACAGGAGCTTACTTTGATGCTGTGGGCTCTGAGGGACATTGTGAAGAAGTTCAGGCCACATTCCTTACTGGAGTCTAAAGGGTTTGTGGAGCAGAGCATTGTGCTCACTGAACTCCCCTTGATCTCTTTTGTTAGGCTGGGAAACAGCAGCTTGTCCAAGTCTCACACTCTGAACCAGATTCTCAGCAATCCTCAAGAGTACCACGGCACCTTTATTCACCGGAACATGACAGGTGGCAACGTCCCAAGGAGGATCTCTGAAGGGCTGGTGGAGATCAGCTGGTATCTGCCCTGTGGGAAGGGAAACATGGACATCTTCCCTGAGCCTGTGGCTGTAGCTAATCTCCATGGAGGCATCAATGCTTTTGACACCCAGTTCTCTTTCCTCTGTAAGATCTCTGCTGCTGTGTTTGTGTTCTGTGATGATTTCCAGGAAAGCTGTGAGCTGCTGAACCCCAAAAACATCAAGCCTCAACTGTTCCTGGTTTGCAGCTCCCAGAACAGGAGCTTCAACAGAGAGGCTCTTAAAAAGCAAGTGACCAGGCTGCAGATCCCAACCGATCACATCATCCTGAAGACCCAGAAGGTCAGTGATACAGAATTTATCAAGAAGCTGCGTGTAACAGTTAATGATGTCATCAAGAAAAATCAGCTTAAAGTGAGTGTGAATCAGATGTCTGCCATTGCACATGAATTAGGAATCCCTGTGGATGAGGACTATGTACACTGTCAGAATGCCAAGGCGAAGGCAGATAAAATCACAGATGGTATTTCTGACATACTGGAATACAAGAAGACCCAGCTACCTCTACAGGGGGAAATCTGTAAAGAGCTGGCCAAACTGGAGAGGGAGGAATGCAGGCTGAAAAATGCGCGGGATAAAAATATTGAAGAGTACAAGAGTGAACTCAGTCAGGAGAAACAGAGACTCAGGGAGACACAGAAGACCCATGGCATGTCAACTGCTCTTTCCTGTTTCATCTCTGCATTATCAGGTCACAAAGAAGAACAATCTTATTTCCTCAAATGGATGAAGATCAACATGGACGACTTGTCTCTGAGACACCTGTCATGCCTGCAGGAGAGGTACAAAGAGCTCTGTCTGAATTCCCCTCAGAATAAAGACCTCATTGCTGAACTGGACAGACAGATTGGCAGCAGCTCTTTAGGGGTTGAACACTTCCTGAGGGAAATGGGGCAGCTCTATGAGGTGGCCTGCACACTTCCTGAAAATGATCCCTACAGGAAGCAGATGCAGAACCTGCCCAGACACTGCGCTCAGTTACTGCTGGAAGGCCTTCCTGTGGAGCTGATTGATGGTGATGCTTCTAACATCCCTCTGCAGTGGGTGAAAGACGTGTTGACTGAGCTCCATCATCTGACACAATCTAACAACAGGATCCGTGTGATCACTGTGCTGGGCATCAAGGGCACTGGGAAATCCACTCTGCTCAACGCAATGTTTGGAGTGCAGTTTGCTGTCAGCAGTGGTAAATGCACAAGAGGAGCCTTCATGCTGCTCATCAGAGTCCAGGAGGATTTTAGAGAGCAGCTGGGCTGTGACTTTATCATAGTCATTGACACAGAAGGGTTAAAGTCCCCAGAACTGGCCCAGCTGACTGACAGTTATCAGCATGATAATGAACTGGCCACTCTTGTGGTGGGACTGAGTGACATCACAGTCATCAATGTTGCCATGGAGAACTCCACAGAGATGAAGGACATTCTGCAGATTGTGGTGCATGCCTTTCTGCGCATGAAGGAGGTGGGGAAAAAACCCTGCTGTATGTTTGTACACCAGAATGTGGCTGATGTTTCTGCCCATGATATGAACTTGAGAGACAGGAAGCTACTCCTGGAGCAGCTGAATGAGATGACCCAAGCAGCTGCCAGAATGGAGAAGACAGATGAGAACACAAAGTTCACAGATGTGATGGATTATGACCCAGAGAAGAACACCTGGTACATCCCTGGCCTTTGGCATGGCACCCCTCCCATGGCACCAGTGAACGCAGGTTACAGTGAGACTGTGAGTGAGTTCAGGAGCAGCATTATTGAAGCTTTAACAGAGCTCAAGGAGGTAAGACCTGCACACACAGTCCCAGAGTTCCTGGAATGGACCAGCAGCTTGTGGAAGGCAGTGAAGTATGAGAACTTCATCTTCAGCTTCCAGAACAGTCTTGTAGCTGATGCTTATTTAAAGCTGTGTGCAGAATTTAATAAATGGGACTGGACCTTCCGCAAACACATGCACAACTGGATGAGAGAAGCAGAAACAACCATACTGAATTTTGGTATGGCAGCCCCAAAATCTCAAGACATCGGCCTGGATGCTACATTCCACAATTTGAAAACTCAGTGCCATAGTGAGTTGGACAAAGAAGAGAAACAAATGATAGATAACATTTCTGAGTACTACGAGGGACCTGAGGGTCATGTGAACCTGGTACAGAAGTACAAGAAAGACTTTGTCAACAGTGCTAAAAGCCTGAAGATGGATATAGAGAATTCAGCGATCATCAAGCTTAATGAAGCTTTGAAAAGAAAAAAGGGCATGGAGGAGCTGGAACGCATGAAGAGGAAAAGCAGGGACACCATAGAAGAGTATGTGCTTAAGTTACTTGAGCGGTGCAGTGGGCATGGCTCTGAATTGTCAGATAAGATGCTAGAGAAAGAGTTTGAAAGTATGTGGAAGGAAGTTATAGAAAAGCTTTCCCTTGGAAGCATAAAGAGGCGTGACATTGTTACAGATGTTCATAACCTCTTAAGATCCAACTTGAAGGCAGAGGCACGTATTGTACATGAAATGTTGTCAAATGTCCGACATTTGGATGAATGTGGAAAAGTGGCATTTAAAGTGAGGAGTGGAGATGGCGTGATTGTTAAGGTCATTAAAAAATTACGCCATTTACCTAATCAAAAGAAGAGAATTCAAGAGGTTTCAGACCAGCTCATCAAAGATTGTGAAGATTTTATTGAAAAGAAAATGGAACCTAGAATGGACTATGATGAAACCTATGTCATTGACATGTTGCAAATGATAGACAAAAGACTAGAAATCCTCAAGGACCAACAAACCAGCAGTGATTTTGAGGCCTCTCTAAAGATCCACATCTGTGGATATGCAGCAAGAGAATTCCAGAAAATGCATGATACCTTTATCAGTGACAATGACCCCCGACAATGCCTGGAGAAATTCAAACACCAGTACTGCACTGACTACAAGGATCTCTTCTATCAAAGAGAGCAGTGTCAGAGGAAGGCAGAGGAGTTCACCACACAGTGTCTGAAACCTGCAGTCAAGGAGTATGTTGCTAAATCTCTTGGACCAGATATAGTGGATGAAATGTTGACAGGGAAGAAAGCCATCAGTTTCAGCAATCGATCCTTTTTCCAGTGCTCCATTCTGGAACATCTTATTTCAGAAGAAAAATTTGTACTTTTTTTTTCTTATATCAGACACTATGAGGTCTTTGTTAAGGATTGGATTTTGGAGCAGCTAGAACAGAATTTGGCCAGCAGTATTGCAGACATGGAAGAAAAACAACTCAAATCAATCACCAGGAAGATAAAGGAAGCAGTAGAGAGGGTGCAGAGCAAATCAGCAGCACAGAGCAAAGAGGAAATTAGCGTCCAAACATTCATCCAGGAACTCTGCAATAATCTGAGTGAGTTACTGGTCATCCCTAAAGATGCTCTGGATGCAGTTATGCTCCTAAACAAAGCCAGGACAGAGCAGTTTTCTGGTTGTCTGCTGTCCTCCATAGATGTAATGGAACAGTTTCTGAGAGCAGAGTTCCAGAGAGATGATGTGAGAACCATGCTGACCACCCTGCCCTTCAAACCCCAGGATGAGCTCTTCAGGAGGCTGTTTGGCTGTGGGAAACAGTGTCCATTCTGCAGGGCCCCCTGTGAGGCTGGAGGGGAGAGTCACACAGAGCACTTCACATCTATGCACCGTCCTGAAGGGCTAGGGAAGTGCACACTTTCAAACTCTGATAAACTGAGCTCAGAAATATGCTCCGCTAATGTAGCCAGTGAAGCGAAATTTTCTAGCCATGAAACAAATGGAGAGTATCATCCATATAAGGACTATCGGAAATTTTACCCTGACTGGCGCATTCAGTCTGACGCCAGCATCCAGGCCTCAGTCTACTGGAAGTTTGTTTTTGCCAAGTTCAACACACAGTTTGCAGAGTTGTATGAGGTAAACCCTGCTGACCTGCCATCAACATGGAAATCAATAACCAAAGAACAGGCGCTGCAAAGCCTGGAGGAGACTTTCAGAATGAAAACACAGGAGTAAAACGTCTTTCAGACCAAACATGCTAACACGCTGTTGCACTCCCTGACCCATTGTTATGAGTGACTCCAGCTGGAACAATGACTGCTAGATCTATCAACCAGTGCAGCACATCGCATTTGAACTTCTGTTAGCTGTAACCTTTCAGCTAATCTTACAATGCTAAACTTAACTTTTTCTGTAAGCTTCAAAACAGATATTTCTTATTTCCTGCATTAAGTATTTCTGTAACATAACTGCAGCAATGTACCTTGTTAATGCTAGCTAGCTGGATAACCAGCTAATAATGTATGCTATATAATTATGCTACATTTACAAAGTAAAATGAACCTACATTGTTGTTATTAGCTGCCTCTACACCACATATGTCAATATCAAGGCTCGTGGGCCAGACATGGCCCTCTACGACTTTTAATCAGGCCCGCCAATACATTCTGACAATCAGTTTAATGTGGCCTGTGCGCTGGTGTTTAAATTCACATCTGTGACAATATAACATTGAAATGCAGGAGGTGCTGCCACGCTCCACTCTCATGCTTTTATCAGAGAATTAATTAAGACCAATAGGCTGCCTAGACTACAGTACAAACAAAATAAACAATGTGTGACAATGAGTATCGACAATTACAAGAAAGATGGGAAACAGAATATTTATTTTGTGAATTCAAACAAAATCCAATGTGTCTCATGTGTCAAAAGTCATTGGAATTTTTCAAAGAGTATAACCTTCAGAGGCATTTCGAAACAAAGCATGAGCATTATGGAAAAATGGACATGGAACAGCAGCTGCAAAAAGTCGAAGAATTAAATCGCAGCATTCAACAACAGAAAAATGTTTACTTGCATCAACAATCAGTATGGGGGAGCTGTGCAAATATGTGCGAGGTTTTTGCGAATACCAGCCTCTCCCGAAATACCGTGGCTAGTCGGATGGATGGACTCAGTAAAGGCGTTTCAAATGAACTGCGTCTATGGGAGAGCCAGATTCACCAAGCCAACTTGTCTCACTTTCCTACTTGCCAGTCAGTCAGTGACACAGTCACCATCCCATTCCCAGCCAGTGTGTATGCTGACAAACTAAACACACTCAAAGCAGAATTCAGGAGGAGATTTGCTGATTTTGAACCAATTTGAAATTCAGCCTTCATCTGTTCGCAAATCCATTTGCAATTGATGTTGACACTGCCCGTGAGCACTTGTAGTTGGAACTCATTGAATTGCAATGTAACAGTGCTCTGAAGACCCAGTACCAGTCAGTTGGGGCTGCTGAGTTTGCACCTCTACCCCCCGAATCAATGCCGCAGCATAGATCATATCTATGTTCAGAAACACCTACTCATGTGAACAGATGTTCTTCATAATGAAACTGAACAAGACATCTCACAGATCCCACCTCACAGACCAACATCTGGCCCCGGTTTGGAAGTGGCCATAGCAAAGGACACTAAGCCTAGAACAGACTGGATCATCTCTAAGAAAAGGTGCAGAGTGTCTGGTAAGAGTTGAACTAAAAAAACAAGCACAATGCCCATTTATTAGGTTTGGCATTCTTGGCCCTTTTGTTTTGTCTTTTCAAATTTCTAATGTAAGCTGTACAACTTGTTGCACACACTATTTTGCTATATCAAACAGTTTTGCTGAAAACCATGACCTTATTTTTAGTTTTGTTAAAGACAAAAGTACTGTGATCCAGTTGAACTTTGCAGTTTTCATTTTATACAAAAAATAGTTCAGCATTTTATAAATACTATTTTGCTTTATTAATCATTGCTGGTATCAAAGACCTTATTTGTTATTTTAATACATACAAAAGTAGGCCACTGTGATGCAAATGTTGTTTGTTTAATTGTGCAGTTATCATTTTATTAAAAAAATTGTTCAGCACTTGAGAAATACAATTTTGCTTTATTAATCAGTTTTGCTGGTAAGAATTACTCACAAACACGGAAAAACCATAATATTTGAACTATGCTTGCATGAAATATTTTTTTATATGTAATACAGTTACTAGCCTACTTATATTTCTTCAATAAAAAAATAATCATTGTAATAAATGCCTGGCCCCTGATTTTATTCACAACCCTTAGCATGGCCCTCAGTAAGTTTGAATTTGATACCTCTGCTCTACACAGTCTTAAAAATACCCAAGGCTAATGTTTTTGTAAACACAATCAAGCAAACTTATTGCTTGATATAATGACTTGAGTTCTGCAGAGAAACCAAAAACATGCACATTGTCTCTTGCTTTTGGTCTAAAACACAGATATGAGGTAAGAGAGTAATGTCCTAAAACCAGGGACTGTTGTGTGAATTCTGAAAATGAGATCAATTTAATAAAATGTGAATGATGCCCAATGGTGAAACATTAAAGGAATATCCATCTGGGAGTGTCCTGGGGTTTGGATGTTTTGGAAATTGGCAATGATGTATTATTGGCTGTGGATGGGGAAAGTCTGTAGCTCTCTGGGTGTTAAAATTGTATGTATATATGTAAAACTTAAAAACAGTGACATCATCATGTTCATGAAAGGAAATACAAGAGGTAAAAAAACCACTTGAAATAAACACATCTTTTAAAGCTTACCAAACAGTCAAATACAAACAAATTTTACAAAACACTACATCCTTCATTTGTGACTAAATCAGTGTTGTGCATAGAATATAGCCCCAGAAGATGGTACACTTATCATTACAACTAATTTACAGCTTATTTGATAGCCTAGCCTGTCCGTCAGGCTATTCATAATTGTTTGTTTGGATGCTGACGAAAGATTTTAGTTGTAGCTTTAAGCACTGCGTAGGTCTAGTTTGTAACAATGCACAATGCATAATATCGTTACAGATTTCATATAAACCTTCATACAAGTTATTATGGTATTCATATATAGAGCCTTACTATCAGTCCCATGTAAAAAAAGAAGGCTTTTATTTCTTTCAATTTTTTATGTATCGTTATGTTCATGGCAGAGAGATTTTTTTTTTAATATGAAATAAATATTCTTTTTGGTTTACAAAATCCCACACACAGTTAGCAGTCTAATACAATTTTAAAATAAATACAAAGTTGTAGTCCCATCCATTTGTGATACAGCATATGCTGCTGCCTTTTTTTTTTTTTTACAAAAATTACATTTTTTCTGAAATTTTTAAAAAAAGAAATTCTACACAAATCTTTTAGAGTAATTCCATAAATGAGCATTCATAATTTCAAATAGCAGCATGTAATTAAAAAGTCATTTTCTTAACAACCATAATAAACAGGTCAGACTAAAAAGCAAACCAGAAAGTCAAACCAGAACAATGTAACAGATATAACAGGCTCCAGATTTTTACTCAGCAAAATAAACATGTTCAGTTTATCTGGTCTGAGTAAAGTGGTAACAATATCCAGCTGTGCGAAATATTCTGTCTGTTGCTGTGCTGGTGGCTGGAATGTACAGATATTTTTATGCCATGAGAGGAAAATCATGATCCTCATCTCCATCTATCACCTCCTCCTTGAGATTGCAGTCCACCCTGCCTCTGCTATCTGCTCTGGGATGGGGCTAATCTGAAGGTTCACTTCCCCTGACAGGTCTTGTGAAGACCGTGTGCTGTTGCAGTGGACCAATATGGGTAGTAACAACAACAACATAATAATAATAATAATAATAATAATAATAATAATAATAATTTATTTATTTATTTATTTATTTATTTATTTATTTATTTATTTATTATTATTATTGTTGTTATGATGATGATGATGATGATTATTATTATTCTTATTTCATTATAGCTATTACAATATTATAACTATTATTATTCATTAGTATTAGAATTTTGCAACATTTACTCCTACTGACACCACACCCGGCACCCACCGTTCAAAGTGGTAACACTTGCGGAATTTCCAACCGTATTGTAAATATTGCAAAAATACTTTTTGAACTGTCAGTGAACACTTTAAAATTTAAGGAAGTGTATCTATCATAGGTGGACTCCCTCTGCAGGGATATACAAGGAAGTGAGGAGGGGGCTTCCTCCATAGGGTAATAATGGGAGGTTAGGGGGTCTCCCTCCATAGGGTTATAATGGGAGGTTAGGGGGACTCTCTCCATAGGGTTACTATGGGAGGGTAGGGGGACTCCCACCATAGGGTTATAATGGGAGGTTAGGGGGACTCCATCCATAGGGTTATAATGGGAGGTTAGGGGGACTCCATCCATAGGGTTGTAATGGGAGGTTAGGGGGACTCCCTTCATAGGGTTATAATGGGAGGTTAGGGGTACTCCCTCCATAGGGTTATAATGGGAGGTTAGGGGGACTCTCTCCATAGGGTTACTATGGGAGGGTAGGGGGACTCCCACCATAGGGTTATAATGGGAGGTTAGGGGGACTCCATCCATAGGGTTATAATGGGAGGTTAGGGGGACTCCATCCATAGGGTTGTAATGGGAGGTTAGGGGGACTCCCTTCATAGGGTTATAATGGGAGGTTAGGGGTACTCCCTCCATAGGGTTATAATGGGAGGTTAGGGGTTTTCCTCCATAGGGTTATAATGGGAGGTTAGGGGTCGCCCTCCATAGGGTTATAATTGGAGGTTAGGAAGGGACTCCCTCCATAGGGTTATAATGGGAGGTTAGAGGTCTCCTTCCATAGGGTTATAATGGGAGGTTAGAGGTCTCCCTCCACAGGGTTACTGTGGCAGGTTAGGAAGGGACTCCCTCCATAGGGTTATAATGGGAGCTTAGAGGTCTCCCTCCATAGGGTTATTATGGGAGGTTAGGAAGGGACTCTCTCCATAGGGTTATAATGGGAGGTTAGGGGGTCTCCCTCCATAGGGTTATAATGGGAGCTTAGGGGTCTCCCTCCATAGGGTTATTACAGGAGGTTAGGAAGGGACTCTCTCCATAGGGTTATAATGGGAGGTTAGGGGGACTCCCTCCATAAGGTTATAATGGGAGATTAGGGGGTCTCCCTCCATAGGGTTATAATGGGAGGGTAGGGGGACTCCCTCCATAGGGTTATCATGGGAGGGTAGGGGGACTCCCTCCATATGGTTATAATGGGAGGTTAGGAGGGGACTCCCTCCATAGGGTTATAATGGGAGGGTAGGGGGACTCCCTCCATAGGGTTATAATGGGAGGTTAGGAGGGGACTCCCTCCAGAGGGTTATCATGGGAGGGTAGGGGGACTCCCTCCATAGGGTTATAATGGGAGGTTAGGGGGTCTCTCTCCATAGGGTTATAATGGGAGGTTAGGGGTCTCCCTCCATACGGTTATAATGGGAGGGTAGAGGGACTCCCTCCATATGGTTATAATTGGAGGTTAGGGGGACTCCCTCCATAAGGTTGTAATGGGAGGGTAGGGGGACTCACTCCATAGGGTTATAATTGGAGGTTAGGGGGACTCCCTCCATAGGGTTATAATGGGAGGGTAGGGGGACTCTCTCCATAGGGTTATAATGGGAGGGTAGGGGGACTCCCTCCATAGGGTTATAATGGGAGGGTAGGGGGACTCCCTCCATAGGGTTATAATGGGAGGTTAGGGGGACTCCCTCCATAAGGTTATAATGGGAGATTAGGGGGTCTCCCTCTATAGGGTTATAATGGGAGGGTAGGGGGACTCCCTCCATAGGGTTACAATGGGAGGGTAGGGGGACTCCCTCCATAGGGTTATAATGGGAGGGTAGAGGGACTCCCTCCATATGGTTATAATTGGAGGTTAGGGGGACTCCCTCCATAAGGTTGTAATGGGAGGGTAGGGGGACTCACTCCATAGGGTTATAATTGGAGGTTAGGGGGACTCCCTCCATAGGGTTATAATGGGAGGGTAGGGGGACTCTCTCCATAGGGTTATAATAGGAGGTTATACTTGAGTGCTGGTAAATCTCTTGTAATGTTTTTGAACTTTTTGATGGTAAGAGTGCCAGAACAGTAAGCTGTGACAAGCTAATTTACATTCATGGGTAAATATAACTGTCTGCTTTTCATACATATCCACGTGAAGATGATATGTTTATGTTCTTGAGTCGGTAGTTTAACTAATGTAAGATTGAGCATGTTACTGTAATGACAGGTTTATTTTGATGTTCATACACAAATGAGACAAAACATTATGACCACAGATGAAGCAAATAACATTGATTATCTCATAACAACAAATGTCAAGGTCTGGGATATATTAGACGGAAAGCGAATAGTCGGTTATCATAGTCAACATGTTGAACGAGGGAGAAATGGGCAGACTTAAAGACCTGAGCGACTTTGGCAAAGGCCAAATTGTTACAGTGTGGTGTTGTTACATTATTCACTGTGTCATCATTATTGAACATTGAATAACTGGGGCACCCTATAGCCTCGTGGCTAAGGTAAATGACTGGGACCCCTGAGGTTGGTGATTCAAGTCCTAGTCCAGCCACAGCAAGAACACCATTACTGTTGGGCCCTTGAGCAAGGCCCTTAACCCCACATTGCTCCCAGGGGAGACTGGCCCTTGGTTAGTCTAATCAACTGTAAGTCGCTTTGGATAAAAGCATCTGCTAAATGACTGTGTAATGTAATGTAACTGTAACTGACACTCAACTGACTCTCAGTTACAGGAAAAAAAGTAATGGTAGAGTAGCACATTACTTTTGTGTTCCTCCCACCAGTGGAAACATGTTTGTAAACCTAATGAACTGTCATTAACATTTAAAACTACTGAAACCCACTTTATAGGGCTGCTGCACAGAACATCTGTGGCACAGAAGATGCTTTGATGATTGAGAAAAAAAGCCATCAGTAAGTACTTTGTATTGGATAAACCAAAAAGGAAGAATTTAAACTTACATGTAAATATTCCTGTTTTCTCTCATATTTACAAACTCTCCAACACAGAAACATGACTCCCTCCCAACCATATGAAATAAATGTTACTCAAAGAACCAGGGCACTGAAACTGGTAGTGCCAGTTTTTTTAAAGAATACCTATCCCTAGTACCCCTGAACAGATGTACTTCCCAATAAACTCTTTCCACTCTGCCATGGCTCTTTTTTATGAGGCTGTGGTGTCTCGCTCATAGATAGCGTCCTGTAATATTTCTGTCTGAATGACAGAGAGGACGGTTGCCACACACTTTGGATATGTAAGATTCAGGTGTAGTAGTAGTAAGCCAGCAGATAAAGCAGATCTTCACTAAGGTGATGGGAGTGGTTCCAACAGCGACAAGACAGAGGGACCTATCGAAGAGCAGAACAGGGCTGAGAGAGATCTCTTCTGGAGGTAGATGGCAGGATCTTCTATTAGCTAAAGAAAAAGAAGAGAGAAAAAAACGGAGAAATTTCTTTAAGAGTAGAACAGAGGAACTACCAGAGCAGTCCTGCTGTACTGAAACTGTTAGACACCATTATGTGCATGCATATATCTACATATATCTATGGTCAAAGCAATACTCACTTGCATGTGGTATATGAAAGCAGAATGCCTTCTGTTCTAAAGACAGGACCACCGAGACAAACGTGCCCTAAAGAAAAAGCCAAAACATGTCTGCCAATGAAATCATTATGAAAAGAATGGCTCTTGCTTCAGTCACTGTTTTAAGAGTCACTGTTTTAAGGCCACTACATATCTTGGGAAATGTTGATGTACCACTAGAGACTAACAAAAGATAAAGTAGAAAGTACTTGCAGACATACTAGCAGACAAACATGAAGTGTTGAATGTGACAAAATGTGAACAAACTCCCCCTCAAGCACTTTAACACCCTGGACCCTGAACTTTGTGTTGTAAGTCACCTATAATGTAATGTAATGTAATGTAATGTCATGTGAACAAACTCTTACCTGAAGGACATGAAGCAATGCCTCACTAGCAGGTCCCAGCTTCTTAGGTGGTTTAGTTGGTGATGGACAGAGTGTGGGGAGCACCCTGAACAGCGCTATGGCATATTCCACTAGAACAGCACAAATCAACTTTTAGTCCAAAGTTACCTTTCCTAAACATGACTATTATCAAGTTCATGTTGAGGTCACAGAAAATTCTTATTTTGTCACCATGAAGAGTATTATCATTCTGGGTTTATTTAATTTATTCATTCAGCGATACATATTGGCAACATACACAATCCTATTCAAAACCATGTCTGGGGAAACAGCTACACAGTGAATTAGAGACACAGCAAAATGACTTACCTACATCCAGGGTCATGGGTGGCTTCATCGCTTTCTTTCAAACACTGTGAAGCTGCACCTTGGCGCAGAAGTCGTCTCATCTCTTCTTTACTTCATCTATCAATTTGCTGTTTCCCTTATCCAGGATCTGCCTCAGCTCTTCCATCACCTATCATGCAAGTAAGTGTGAAAACCTGCAACAATGCTTGCTTTGTGGATAAGCCAAAATAACAAGTTAATCACTTACATTATGAAGATCCTTGAAACATCGATATGCATCCAGGACCTTTGTTGGTCTGTCCTCTTCTTTCAGGGCATTACTGTCGAAGGCTCTTCTAGCTTGAAACTCAAGCTCAAGGATTTGGGAGACAGCATCTTGGTTAGATTTTGGTTTCTTGTACATCTCCTGCAGAGTCTTTTAATGAACGGCCTGAGTTGTCAGACTATCCTTGTGTTTTAAAATGGAGAACACAAATCAGTCATGGATATCGGACATGTCAATCTGAATTATATTATGGGTTTAAGCCAGTATGTGTTACACTACACCAAATTTGAGTCTTATAAAACAGTCTGCTATGGCCGGGTAATGACTGTAAAAATAATCTAACAATTAAAAGTGCAAAATATATTGATATATGAAACCACCTTAACCCCCCCCCCCCCCCCCACCCACACACACACACACACACACACACACACACACACACACACACACACAGTAATGTATGTTATACATTCAACAAAGTGTGCTCTTTATGCTCTTTAGAGAACCATATGAATGAAAACAACAGAGGAATCATCTGCCACATCTCAATATACCAAGGCCCAATCAGAACTCAAATGTAAAACATCAATGTCTGTAATATATAATGACATTGGTAATCATTTACTCTATTTATGTAATTGGTGTTAATTACTCTGCAAATCGTTAGTTTTATTGTTAATTAAGGTGGATTAACAGGAACAGGTTGAAATTAATGATAGATTTAAAGGTGAGGTGTTTGTGCTTCCTGTTTCCAACTCATCAACTGCCACTGCTAGCCAGTATTATTTGGGATTGCCAGTCGAAGAAAAGAACCGTTACCTGGCCAAACTCAAATGCGACAACGTTACACTACCAGACCCATTCAACAAAATGTTCAAACAAGAATGTTTTTCTAGGGACCAGTCTGATTTACCAGAGGTCAGTCAGGTACACATCTTTGAATACCTAGGTGAGAGGGAATGTGTATATACAAGGGGGATGTTCAAGGCATATTGCAGCTTTGATGCTATAACTATTTTCATTCTGGAAAAGTTAAAAGCATCCTAACCCACAAGAATGGAACAATATTACATACGTACTTAGCAAATGTGTATGGGATACTGTAGTGTTCCTATATTGACTAAATAGCCAAGACACTGTACACATACAGTACTGTATTTCCACTAATGTATCTGGCGAGCTAATATATGAGTTATATAGGTGACATCCGCTATGTCCCATTCTCTGATTGGGATTTCTGAACTCTATTATAACCTTATTGTTAGAACTTGAAAGTGTTTTAACTTTTAATATGTGTAGGCTACACGGTATGGGTACCCTGGGGATAAGAACAAAAATAGACTATCCAGAATTAGAAACATGGCCAGTAAAATAATTGGGAAAGAGCAGAAACAACTGGAATGTATATATAAAACGCAGGTGAAACAAAACATCCAAAAATTGTGTCTGTTCATCCCCTTTTTAAAGAATTCATAAAACTGCCCTTGGGAAGAAGCAAACCCAATAATAAACAAACACAGAGTGGAAGTTAACTTTGGGCCAGGAGCATGACCTTGGCAATGTGCGTGCGTCTGATAAAAATGTCTACAGTAGACATTCACCAATATCTTCCTAAGTTTTTTCTTGGGGATTTTTCCACTTTATTTGACAGTTGCAGTGGGGAGACAGATGGGGGATGTGGTGGGGGGCCCAGGCTGGATTTGAGTCTGGGCTGCTGTGGGGGGGCCTTGGCCTTATGTGGCTCATGCTCTACTGGATGAGCTACTGGGGTACACCATGTTTGTAAGTTTTGTGTCATCACATGTTTCAGAGAAAAATTCCAGGGATTTTTGCTAAGCCATTTGCCTGCCAATCAGCTGTCGTAAATATGCTCTCTTACTTGTTTTATTGGTTAGTTTTATTCATCTGAAAGTTCCATGCAAAGACAAGCCGGGACAGACTACACATTTCCGCAAGGTTTTGTTAAATCTCTGTCAGAAAGAGTTTAAGAAAGGATGAGGATGTAGATGAGGCTCTTTCCAATGTAACTTTCGGACTCTGGAGATTTGGGGTGAGAGGTGAAGGGGATGATGGGATTTGGAGTAGGCCCGGAGTACTGTGAGGTGTTGTGTCTTTGTGGACAGGTGGAGGAGGTGGTGGGAGCCCATCAATGCTGGACTGGGATTTTGGCTTTCATCTGTGAGCTCATCAAACTAAAGCTGCTGACGGAGGTGTTAATGCATGATCGCATCAACAACATGCTGAAGAACCGTAATGAGGACTCACTGGAGGGTGTCTGCTGTCTGCTGTCCTCCATTGACAAGACCTCGACCATGAAAGCCAGGGTACAGTTCAGTAAAACATGCCATTTCAATCACAGCCTTATTCCTTATTCCTTTCCTCTGTCCCCTCTCCACATTCCCGCCTTCATCTTGACACTGTGTCACTCAGACACAGTTTGCCTCACTGACAGTTGAAAGGGTCAGGCATTGAATGTGGCACCTTGTTAATCCCAGCTATGATGTATGACAGTTAGAATGGAGTGAAAATGAAGGAGTAAAAAGAGCTGTAGAGCACCAGGAAGGAATGATTTGAGTGTCCAGGGGCATCTAAACCCAGCCCTACCCCCTTGTGTCCCCAGCCTCATGTGGACCAGTGCTACAGGCTGCTGGAGAACATCATTGAGCAGGGTGAGGCTTCATCAGGAACCTGCCGCATGGTGGAGAAGGTTCTGGATCTCAGGAGGAAGAGACACCAGCTGTGATTCACACACCCTTCGTTTTTCCCACCCCTACAGATGGCCTGTTTCAGATTACCACCCCCAGACATGACAGAGGCAACAGGGGCATTTACACAACCAACTACCCTGGGAGAATTCTCAGGGACAGCTGGAAGTCCAGCTACTCTACCCATTATTCCCTTTTTCAATTTTTTGAAACTTTTAAAGCACTCAACAACAGAGCCACACAATAACATGGTATTACTGTAGTTTTATGATTTATTGTTATTTATAATAATATCTCTCAAAGCCACTTACCCATTTCTAAACTGCCAAGACACAAAGTTTAATACTCTCAGGTTACGTTTCCTGGATCTGGAGTTGAGAGCACGGTGAAAATAATCATGCTTTTACACTGCAGTGTCCAAGGTTGAATGTATGGTGGCCCACAAGGACAATCGCACTTCAGAAGCAAATAAAAAAACAATTAAGGAACACACATAATTGCTAAATAAATAAATGTAAATGCAAAACAGCTGACAGGTTTTTCGTTGAAGTTTTGATTTAGTTTCGGTTTCGTTTCTTTAATTTTCATTTCTGCATTTTTGTTTGGAAGAATTCCCGTGGGGGAGTGACAGTAGAGTAAGCTCATTTTCTAGATCTTTAACTTTACAAGAAATCACTTGAAGAAGTGCAAGAGACAATGAACAGTGCCACTACAGTAGAGTAAGATACAACACATTTAGTATGTGAGAGAAAGAGAAGTGCTCCCTTCCCCCAAACAACATATTCTCCTTCATGTACCCCCTTACACTACAGTTTCAGTTTGGTTGCTTTTTAGTACAACTAACTTCTCCAACAGTTCAGCATTTAGTCGCCTTCTGTGAGGGCGGTAAACCTAAAAAACAACATTCGACCAGTGAAAAAATGAATTGAATGATTGTCGAACTTGGAATTATCGGTTAGAAATTCGGGCATCATTTTTGAGCTCCACTTTATCCGTCCTGAGCACCAGTGACATCGCAACAAGGAAAAGTTTCCAGCATTTGGGTTAAAAGAAGCCTATTTGTGGGTTCAAAGGGAAAAAGCCTGTTAGCTACTGAGAACGGCAGCAACAACCGAGAGTGAGGAGAGAAGAGCCGGCGACGGAGGTGAGAACCCCGGGCTGGGCAGGAGGGGCGAGCGGGGACAGAGCCCCGGTGGTGAGAGGGACGTGTGCCGTAAAGCAAAGCGTGCATCTGACTGCCCTGCTCAGTCCACAGGGAGGTGATCTGCGTCGTGCCTTCTCTCCTTCTTGGCCTGCTTCGTTCCCCGACCAGCAGTGACTGCTTGTTGTGGAAGCCTGCAGGATTCGGCCGTGGTGGTTCCAGGACAGAGCAGCAGTCCCCTGCATATTTTCTTTGGGTTTTGTTTTTTATTTTGGGACGCGGAGGAGGCCTGCGCGGGCCAAGCCACATCCAACCCTTGGCTTTTCTTTTTGTGAGTGTGTGCATGCGAGTGTGTGACCTCCCTCTCCCCGGGTGTGTTGCCCCCCCCCCCCCCCATAGGTGGCCAAGTGGGGGCTGGCCTGTGCCATGTTGGCAGGCTCAGGAAAGGGTCTTGGCCTTAGCACTGAGTGGAGTGGTGTGAGTGTGGGGCACAGGGGTTTGTACTGGAGTGTCTGGCCTGTGGTGCAGTGTGAGGAAGTCCCTCTCCCAGGGCTTGTCCTGGCGGCACGGGGCTGGCCGGCCTGTGGGGGCTACCGCTGTGCAGGGGGAAGTTGGAGAAGGGGAAGAGGGCCAGAGTGGGCGGCTGCCCAAGCATGAGCTGTTTTTTATTTACAATAAAGACTCTGCTTACCTGATTCCCTGTGTTATTGATGTTCGTGGTGGGTGGAAGGTCGTGGGGGAAGGTCGCCATGGCGTTAGGAGGGACAGGTGAAGGACTATAAGTCTCTCAGTCTCCCTGCTGCAGCTCAGCTGATGCTAACAGAGATGAGTGAGACTGTGTGAGAGAAAACCTGTGAGAGAGAGTGTGAGAGAGATAAGATGCTAACAGAGATCAGAGAACAAAGATGAGAGAAGATGCAGGAGTGCGATTCTCCTTCTCTCTACTGCCACCTTCAAACTCTCTGTCACAGGGTCTGCGTGTCCCCATATTCATTTACTCACTGTGTGATGACATATGGAGCAGGGTCTGCATGTCCCCATATTCATTTACTCACTGTGTGATGAGGTATGGAGCAGGGTCTGCATGTCCCCATATTCATTTACTCACTGTGTGATGAGATATGGAGCAGGGTCTGCATGTCCCCATATTCATTTACTCACTGTGTGATGAGGTATGGAGCAGGGTCTGCATGTCCCCATATTCATTTACTCACTGTGTGATGAGGTATGGAGCAGGGTCTGCATGTCCCCATATTCATTTACTCACTGTGTGATGAGGTATGGAGCAGGGTCTGCATGTCCCCATATTCATTTACTCACTGTGTGATGAGATATGGAGCAGGGTCTGCATGTCCCCATATTCATTTACTCACTGTGTGATGAGGTATGGAGCAGGGTCTGCATGTCCCCATATTCATTTACTCACTGTGTGATGAGGTATGGAGCAGGGTCTGCATGTCCCCATATTCATTTACTCACTGTGTGATGAGGTATGGAGCAGGGTCTGCATGTCCCCATATTCATTTACTCACTGTGTGATGAGGTATGGAGCAGGGTCTGCATGTCCCCATATTCATTTACTCACTGTGTGATGAGGTATGGAGCAGGGTCTGTGTGTCCCCATATTCATTTACTCACTCTGTGATGAGATATGGAGCAGGGTCTGCATGTCCCCATATTCATTTACTCACTGTGTGATGAGGTATGGAGCAGGGTCTGTGTGTCCCCATATTCATTTACTCACTGTGTGATGAGGTATGGAGCAGGGTCTGCATGTCCCCATATTCATTTACTCACTGTGTGATGAGGTATGGAGCAGGGTCTGCATGTCCCCATATTCATTTACTCACTGTGTGATGAGGTATGGAGCAGGGTCTGCATGTCCCCATATTCATTTACTCACTGTGTGATGAGGTATGGAGCTGTTACTGCTGCTCACATATCAGGACCCTCAAACCTGATGCTCCTGTTTAGCTCTTAACTTTCTCTGGATCTGGGTGCTGATTATGTGCTTTTGTGCACTGTTTTTGCTGAGATGCAGATTCAAAGTTCTCTTCTTTCCTCTGATCATGAACCCTCTAAGCAAAACCACACCCTCTGTGACTGCAGACCCTCACGGAGGAATAAGAGTTAACAGCAGTCACAGTTCTGTGTTTTCACTGTGCTTTCATTTGTGCAATATTCTTTCTGTTTTTGATACAAACCTGTGATACCTCAATATTACTCAACAACTCACATATCAAATGAACAGTGAATCCAAAATCACTCAGCACAACAAACAGAATCAGATTGATAATTCATGTGAATGTGGAAATACTGCATGGAATCCACCCTCTAAAAATAAATGTGAGAACACAGGAATAACAAACGCCAGTAACCCCTTCGATCAGGACAGAGTGCAGATTGTGATAAAATATAACACTGTTTGCCTGCTGCTGAGGAAGCAGAATGATGCACACTAATGAAAATATGATGAGATACAGACAAACCTGCACAGAGATGTCAGCTCAGCTCTTAACCTTTTCAATTACATATCAAACTTTAATCATACACAGGAAACACACACTACTGTTGAACTCAGTTACTGAAAGGTTACATTGATACAGTATACACTTTCAGTTTGTCTGGTGCCAGATCGTAAATATGATACCATTAAATCTGCTCTAGCTTAAGAAGATAAAGCACATGGACAGGTGGAATGGAGTTTGTGTACAGTTTACATGCCACATGTTACATTTGATTATTATATTAGTCTGAGTAATTCTATTCCAGAATAGTGTGAAAGGGCTGGTGTCACGGCTCAAGAGTTGACCAGCAATGACCCTTCAGAGACCCTCTGATTTCTGAACTCAAAGCACTATAATGCACTGTGGCTGGGCGTTCACTCACAGGACAGCATAAAGAGAAGAGAAGTTTCAATCTTTCACACAGTATGTTTCTGAGCACAATACAGTAGTGTGTTTGAGAACAGAGCAAACTACAGCACAGTGTGTTTGAGAACAGACTAAAGTACAGTACAGTGTGTTTGAGAGCTGAGTAAACTACAGTACAGTGTGTTTGAGAGCAGAGTAAACTACAGCACAGTTTGTTGGAGAGCAGAGTAAACTACAGCACAGTGTGTTTGAGAGCAGAGTAAACTACAGTACAGTGTATTTGAGAGCAGAGTAAACTACAGCACAGTGTGTTTGAGAGCAGAGTAAACTACAGCACAGTGTGTTTGAGAGCAGAGTAAACTACAGTACAGTGTGTTTGAGAGCAGAGTAAACTACAGCACAGTGTGTTTCAGAGCAGAGTAAACTACAGCACAGTTTGTTGGAGCGCAGAGTAAACTACAGCACAGTGTGTTTGAGAGCAGAGTAAACTACAGCACAGTGTGTTTGGGAGCAGAGTAAACTACAGTACAGTGTGTTTGAGAGCAGTTCAGCAGTAAGTGAGAAAATGGATCCCGATGCCCTTCACTCCTCCTCTCCAGTGATGATGACTGGAGTGAAGTATCACAGCCAAGATGGTAAGACAGAAAAGCGATAAAAAAAAATGAGGGGGGTGGGGGGGGTGTAAGGACAGCTGCGGCTATTCTGTTTTAGCTTTTCTGATGCTAACAGTGGAGCTCTAGCTGTGCTCTTCCATTTACTCATGGCTGATATTTATCATACTGTACCTATGCCTGATCTGAGGTATCCATGCTAGAAAATGTGTGTTTTTCATGTTAACACAGAAAGGCAATGTTGACTGATATAAGGAGTAGATAAACAGAAACATCTATCAATATATGAATATGAAGTAAATAATGAAGAGCTGTTCTGAGTTTGCCCTCAGAACAGCTCGGCTCAGCTCAGCTCAGCCATTCTTGCTGTTTTACAAGTTCTGAACTGTCTGTCATTTATGTTATAATTCTGATTGTTACTGATAAAGATTTTCTCTCTGATAAAGAAGTTCTCCTGACCACATCACCAGCACTTATTCTTTAATATTCTTATCATTTCATTTCTCATTGTGAGTGCTGATTCTGATCTTATTTCTGTTTTATTCTCCTGACAGAAAAGTCAGAGTACCTTTACAGAACTGTGGAGCTGAAACCATCTGCCCCTGTGAGCCAATCAGCAGGTAGTGTGCAGTTTGAACTTATGCCATTGGTCAGATGAACAAATATATTCTAATAAAACACAGATGGAAATCCCATCAATATTCAGACATACAGAGATGTGTGATCTTTACCTCCTCAGAGGGGCGGAGCTCTGCTCAGAGAGACTCTGTGTGGAAGAGGACATCACTGCTGTTCATCTCTCTGTGGATCATCACTCTGATCTCTCTCATCACCACACTGGGCCTCTACTGTAAGTGTTAATGAGGAGTTTACTATCAGAACAGAACCACACTGGGCATCTGCTGTAAGTGTTAATGAGGAGTTTACTATCAGAACAGAACCACACTGGGCCTCTGCTGTAAGTGTTAATGAGGAGTTTACTATCAGAACAGAACCACACTGGGTCTCTACTGTAAGTGTTAATGAGGAGTTTACTATCAGAACAGAACCGCACTGGACCTCCACTGTAAGTGTTAATGAGGAGTTTACTATCAGAACAGAACCACACTGGGCCTCCACTGTAAGTGTTAATGAGGAGTTTACTATCAGAACAGAACCACACTGGGCCTCTACTGTAAGTGTTAATGAGGAGTTTACTATCAGAACAGAACCACACTGGGCCTCTGCTGTAAGAGTTAATGAGGAGTTTACTATCAGAACAGAACCGCACTGGGCCTCTACTGTAAGTGTTAATGAGGAGTTTACTATCAGAACAGAACCACACTGGGCCTCTGCTGTAAGTGTTAATGAGGAGTTTACTATCAGAACAGAACCACACTGGGCCTCTGCTGTAAGTGTTAATGAGGAGTTTACTATCAGAACAGAACCACATTGGGGAGTGTCAATGAGGAGTTTAGTATCAGAACAGAACCACACTGGACCTCTGCTGTAAGTGTTAATGAGGAGTTTACTATCAGAACAGAACCACACTGGGCCTCCACTGTAAGTGTTAATGAGGAGTTTAGTATCAGAACAGAACCACACTGGGTCTCTACTGTAAGTGTTAATGAGGAGTTTATTATCAGAACAGAACCACACTGGGTCTCAGTGTGAGTTCAGTAAATCATAGTACGGTATAGGTATCTGGTATATAAGGTGTTGAAACATTGTTAATGTATTAATTTGTTGTTGCACAGACATGCAGAGTTTGGCTGTGCAAAGAGAAGTACAGGAGCAGCAGAGGAACTCCTCAACCCACAACACTGGTGAGTGTAGTATTATTAACACTGGTGAGTGTGGAGTTGATAACACTGGTGAGTGGGGAATTATTAACAGTGGTGATTGTGGAGTTATATGTAAAGCTTCACTCTAATTCAGGACACATCACTCCACTACACCCCTGGCCCTGTTTGGAAGGAGTTACAGAAATCCCTCCAGATGTCCACCTTGGCATCTATATCTGTTTTCACATAAACTGCATTAATTTATCTTTATGTTTTGCTTTGACATTCATATTTGTATTGTAAATGAGAACTGGTTGTTAGATTGCTATCCTGATTAACACAAGGGTAAAAAAAAAATTTATAAAGAAACAACAAGCAAATCAGTATTATTAGATAAGAGAGGTATGTAGCAGTTCATACAGTTCTGAATTACATCATGAATACAATATCTATCTGAAAAATAGGTGTGCTGTGAAACATCCTTGGTCTATATAAACTCATGTTCAATACACAACAGCTAAGGACAAAACAATATCAATTTAAAAAAAGCAACAGTAGGAAAAATCTAAAAACGGAAATATGGATATGACACAATTATTGACACAATTTTGTGGAATTCTAATCAGACTAGATTGGACTCACCTGTGATAAATTATGAGGGCTCGCATGACATGTTACATTTAACCAATGAATGATGGCTTTAATACTTAAAAAGGCCACTTTACTTTCCCTGATCCCTTTTCACAATGGTGAAGTCAAGATAGCTGTCTGAGAGAAGTGCTATTATCTCCAAACACAAGAATAGTAAAGGGTACAAGGCCATCTCCAAAGTCCTTGACATCCCTGATTCAACAGTGTGCAATGTTATTAAGAAGTTTACTGCTCATGGAACTGTCAAGAACCTCCCAGGATGTGGGTCAAAGAGGAAAATCAATGAGAAAATTCTTCGAAGATTGGTGCGAACTGTGGAAGAAACACCATGTGTAACATCCAAAGAGCTAAAGGCACACCTGGGGTGATCTGGAGTGATGGTTTCAACCCGTACCATAAACCACACACTAAACCAAGAAGGGCTTTACATGTGAAGGCTAAGGAAGACCCCACTGCTGAAAGAAAGACATAAGAAGGCACAACTGATCTTTGCCAAAACCTACCTAGACAAACCACAATCCAAAAGAAATGGACTGTTTTATACTGGCCAGCCGTGAGTCCTGATCTCACTCCCATTGAACATCTTTGGAGAAAGCTGAAATCTGCCATAGGGAAAAGACACCCTGCAACCATCCAAGAGCGTGAACAGTTTGCATTGGAGGAGTGGGAAAACTACCAGCAGACAGGTGCAAGAAGCTTGTAGATGGCTACCAAAAAGGTCTGGAGGCTGTCATTGCTGTGAAAGGGAGTGCAACAAATGGGTGCCTTTAATACTGTCCATGCCATATTTTGTTTTTATACTTTAAAATCACTTCCTGCAAGTTGAAAAGAAATGTTTGTTGTTGAATAAGTTTATACATCCAATTAAAATATTCTACTGATAAGAAGTTGATATATTTCCATTTATTTATGAAGATATTGTACATTTTATTAAACAAAGTAAAGGTGCCAATACTGTAGTATATGTTTTAATCATCTCCATGCAGGCTTATACTGTACCAGGGTTTTGTAAAACTGAAAAAATAAAAAATACACAAATATATGTGTGTACGTGTATCTGTGTGTGTGTGAACATACAAATACATGATTTATATGGCAGTATTTTCCATAATAAAAGAAACATTTGGAAGAGCAAGCATTTTTCTCAGCTACAGTACAGGCCAGATACAACAATGGGATTTAATTCTCAAATTAATGTTTTTTTTCCCAGAGCTACAGAAACAGCTGGAGGAGAAGGAGCAGGAGAACTCCCAACTACAGAACCAGTTGGAAGACAAGGAGAAGGAGAACTCCCAACTACAGAGCCAGTTGGAAGACAAGGAGAAGGAGAACTCCCAACTACAGAGCCAGTTGGAAGACAAGGAGAAGGAGGACTCCCAACTACAGAAACAGCTGGTGGAGAAGGAGCAGGAGAAATCCCAACTGCAGAAACAGCTGGGGGAGAAGGAGCAGGAGAACTCCCAACTACAGAAACAGCTGAAAGACAAGGAGAAGGAGAACTCCCAACTGCAGAAACAGCTGGGGGAGAAGGAGCAGGAGAACTCCCTACTGCAGAAACAGCTGGGGGAGAAGGAGCAGGAGAACTCCCAACTACAGAAACAGCTGAAAGACAAGGAGAAGGAGAACTCCCAACTGCAGAAACAGCTGGGGGAGAAGGAGCAGGAGAACTCCCAACTACAGAACCAGTTGGAAGACAAGGAGAAGGAGAACTCCCAACTACAGAGCCAGTTGGAAGACAAGGAGAAGGAGAACTCCCAACTACAGAAACAGCTGGGGGAGAAGGAGCAGGAGAACTCCCAACTCCAGGAACAGCTGAAAGACAAGGAGAAGGAGAACTCCCAACTACAGAGCCAGTTGGAAGACAAGGAGAAGGAGAACTCCCAACTCCAGAAACAGCTGGGGGAGAAGGAGCAGGAGAACTCCCAACTCCAGAAACAGCTGAAAGACAAGGAGAAGGAGAACTCCCAACTACAGAGCCAGTTGGAAGACAAGGAGAAGGAGAACTCCCAACTGCAGAAACAGCTGGTGGAGAAGGAGCAGGAGAACTCCCAACTACAGAACCAGTTGGAAGACAAGGAGAAGGAGAACTCCCAACTGCAGAAACGGCTGAAAGACAAGGAGAAGGAGAATTCCAACCTTCAGAAACAGCTGTGGGAAAAGGAGCAGAAGTTCTCTGATCTACACACCAGATTCAGCAGCATGAGAGCCAGTTACCTGCCTACAGAGATGTGCTCCTCTTTTTCCCCTGAGAAGACAGGTGATCACCCTCACACACAGAGAAGATTATATTTATAATGCTTCATTATCACTGCACCCCAGTTACCTTTAAACTTTCCACTGACTGTCATCTGTCAGTCAAGTATGAATCAGGTCAGAGGGTCAGTGATGAAAATCTACAATGATTAGAGAGCTGAGCATGTATTGCTTTATGATATAATGATTTCAGATTAATGATTTTTGTTTCATTGTTCTCTGCAGTCAAAGGTCTTTTTGCAGAATGGTCACGTAAGTTCCGTTCCTTCACATACATTATTGTAATAATTTAGCCAGCATGACTGACCCTGTGTGATATTGTGTTAGCCAGCATGACTGACCCTGTGTGATATTGTGTTTGGCAGCATGACTGATCCTGTGTGATATTGTGTTAGGCAGCATGACTGACCCTGTGTGATATTGTGTTTGGCAGCATGACTGACCCTGTGTGATATTGTGTTACGCAGCATGACTGACCCTGTGTGATATTACGTTAGGCAGCATGACTGACCCTGTGTGGTATTTTGTTTGGCAGCATGACTGACCCTGTGTGATATTGTGTTAGGCAGCATGACTGACCCTGTGTGATATTGTGTTTGGCAGCATGTCTGAGTTTGCAGTTGTTTCCATGTGAGTGTGTACCTGTTTGCCTGAGAGTGTTGCTGTAGTCCAGGCTGTCAGTTGTGCTGTGGATCAGACAGTACTTACTGTTAGACACGGGAGCACAGACTTGAACTGACTGCTGTTACACATTCATTCACTCACTCACTCACTCACTCACTCACTCACTCACTCACTCACTCACTCACTCACTCACTCACTCACTAATTGCAATCACACTCACACACACACACACACACACACACAAACTATTCCGTTCTCAATGCGCGTGGCTGCGCAAATAAACAGGTCGATAAACACCAAAGAAAGTCTTCGTCCTTTTTTATTGTGCTGAAGAGCTTCCTTTGAAGGTGTGAACTAAAATAGATACAAATAGTAATCACGATAATGCCAAATACATAGCACAGAAGGATCGCTTAGTTATATTCGTTATGATGTGCTAACAAAGAATCAAAATTACCAAAACCAAATGAGAAAAGACAGTAGCCATTCATTTCTACAGCATTATGTTCAACTGAAAAAATATGAATATAGCTTCATAAACTCCCTTATGTACTGATAAATGGCAAAGGTTGAAACAAAAAAAACAAAATGCAGATAACAGATAAGAACAGATTTGGATAACAAACATGGCGCTGGAACATATATAATTTAGTAAGCTACCATTTTACAACTCGTGTTACAGCACATAAGCTAACGATATACAAAAGTATTTAACATATGCTTCCAACAATAACTGAACAAGAAATAATTGGTTTTACAATATAGCATTAATCAAACTTACATGCAATGGTTTCACAAGGACTCCGCATGAAATTAGGAAATAGCTTCTGGAATTCTCCCGGAAAGCCCAAAATTCCGCAAAGTACTTGACTAAATGTAGTTCTACGTCTTTTAGACGACCAATTGCAACGAAGTTCGTATAAAATTAGAAACTAGAATGTAGGTGCTTTTAAAGGCCACTAAATGGCGGAAATATTCGTTAACTAATTGCAATACATCACACTCACACCCACACACACACAATCTATGACTGCCATGGAGTCTGTGTTTGTAAATAAGATACGATAAAGCTGAATGATCACAGTATCTGTTTCCCTGCAGGGAGGGATGGAGTCGTCACTAAACCAGGTACCACAATAACACAATTCATCAATTATTGTACATTTGTTCTATTCCAATATACAATACTGTAATTACATTTCAAGCTCTAATTTTAACTTGCAAAAGAAAAAGCAAGTCATTTCTAAATTCAGCTTTTAGTTCTCTTTGAGCTTTGGTTTGTTTTTCTCCCTTTTTATTTCTCCTGACCACCACACACCATGTTGAGGGCTAAAAACATTATTTAATGTTGATGTTGAATTCATGCATTTGTGACATTTGTGAATATATCTTTACAACAACTCTTTGAGCACTGATTCAATGAGCAGAGACTCTGACCACAGACTCTCTGAGCATAGACTCGTGTTTTTGTAGTTGTAGCCCCAGAAATGGTGCAAAGGTGACCATGTCATCCACCCCAAACCAGCACCCCATCACACTGCACCCCCAACCAGCACCCCATCACACTGCCCCCCCCAACCAGCACCCCATCACACTGCCCCCCAACCAGCAACCCATCACACTGCACCCCAACCAGCACCCCATCACACTGCCCCCCCAACCAGAGCCCATCACACTGCCCCCCTCAACCAGCACCCCATCACACTGCCCCCCAACCAGCACCCCATCACACTGCCCCCCCCCAACCAGCACCCCATCAAACTGCCACTGCCCCCCCAACCAGCACCCCATCACACTGCACCCCCAACCAGCACCCCATCACACTGCCCCCCAACCAGAGCCCTCACACTGCCCCCCAACCAGCACCCCATCACACTGCCCCCCAACCAGCACCCCATCACACACTGCCCCCCAACAGCACACCCACACACTGCCCCCCCAACCAGAGCCCATCACACTGCCCCCCCCAACAAGCCCCCATCACACTGCCCCCCCAACCAGCACCCATCACACTGCCCCCCAACCAGCACCCCATCACACTGCCCCCCCATCCAGAGCCCATCACACTGCCCCCCCAACCACACCCCCTCACACTGCCCCCCAACCACACCCCATCACACTGCCCCCCCCAACCAGCACCCATCACACTGCCCCCCCAACCAGCACCCCATCACACTGCCCCCCCCCAACCAGCACACCATCACACTGCCCCCCCAAACAGCACCCATCACCTGCCTCCCCAACAGCACCCCATCACACTGCCCCCAAACCGGACACACACCATCTTTTATAAATCCCATCTGCACTGGTTCAGGTGCTTCGTGGAAACTTTTATGCATCTCATTCAAGACATAAAACGGTTTGCCATTGACTGAGTCCATCCTCAGGTAACAATAATCACTCATCACTCCCTCCTCTGCCATCAGCTAGAGAATGCTCTCAAATGTGTGTTACTCACATCCCTGGTGTGTGTGTGAAGGAGGGGGGGGGGGGGGGCGGTGATTTCCCCCCCTCCCCCCCATGTTCAAAAGAATCTGAAATGCACAATGATTGGGCAAAGACAGATGGACACAGGCTGGGTGGCCAATGAACAAAGACAACTACAATAAAATGTTTGATCACTTTCCATTAACAAACGTGAAAGAATGAATTTATGGCAATAATATCAGGTATATTGTGCGTTCCCTTACAGTGTGGGGGTGGATCCGTGAAGCAACAGGTAGGGTTATCTTCCTCTTAAACTACACTGGCACCTTCAGCGCTGACACAGTCAAAACTGATATAAACACAAACACTCACACTCTGTTACTCTGATTATATTTTTATTGTATTTTATGGGCTCACTTCGAACTTTAACTGTATTTTCCATTATGTAGTGCAGATATAAACTTCTATCCATTCCATGTATTTTCCATCCTGTAAGTAAAAGGAAAGAAACATAAGAGAACCAGCCTGTCCCAGCCAGTATAATTTTATTAAAATGCACATGCAAACAAACATTTTTCATGCAATAACAAATGTTTATTCAGTAACTCATCTCTCTCTGTTCTCCTGCACAGTGGATGTGACTCTGGACCCTGATACAGCACATCCCAATCTCATCCTGTCTGAGGATGGGAAACGAGTGAGAGATGGAGACACACAACAGAATGTCCCTGATACCCCAAAGAGATTTGTTCCTGTTTCCTGTGTCCTGGGAAAGGAGGGGTTCTCCTCAGGGAGATTTTACTATGAGGTGCAGGTTGGAGAGAAAATTGAGTGGGATTTAGGAGTGGCCAAAGAGTCCATCAACAGGAAGGGGGATATTATTCTGATCCCTGAGGATGGTTACTGGACCGTGTGGTTGAGGAATGGGACTCAGTTTGAGGCTCTAGCTGATCCCTCTGTCCTTCTCCCCCTGAGAGAGAAGCCCAGGACAGTGGGGGTGTATGTGGATTATGAGGGGGGTCAGGTCTCCTTTTATAATGTGGAGACCAGGTCTCATATCTACTCCTTCACTGGTTACACCTTCACTGAGAAACTCTATCCATTTTTCAGCCCCTGTCTAAATGAGAATGGTAAAAATTCAGCTCCACTGATAATCTCCTCTGTAAGATAATGCTCTGAATGACATGATGTCAGGGCTGTGATAAACCCTGTTTTTGAGCTTGATAACTGGAATGCTGACATCATTAGTTATGTCTAAGATAAATGAGTTTTAGTTTAGTACAATATGATTTAAAATGGTCTGAAACAATATGCTGTACAAATAAAATCAAAAGCTTTTCCTAATTTCTTCAATCGTAGTCTGTGTGGTTTTTCTACATCAGCAATAAGCAAATTGTTCTGACAACCAAGTTCCAATGACAAAAAACATGTCTTACATATACACTTTTTAAAGTGTAAATTCTTCAGCTACACACCCACTCACCTACACATAGGCAACTACACACAAACAGGGACACACACACAGGTCTACCCTGTCACCAGGTAGGGTATTTGTGAGTGTCACTTGACCCCTCCCTCTCTCTCTGGTTTTTCTTTTCACCCTAAAAACAACACTCAGCTCAGACCCCAGGCCTGACTCTGGCAGAGCAGATGCTGGTTTTACTGCAGCACACCTGTCCGTGGGAGATGTCTCCCTCTGGTGGTCAGTGTATATCACTACACTCCAGGACAAGCAGAGAGCGAGACGGAGAGAAAGCGCTGGGTGAACAGGTGAAGGACTGTAAGGGCTCAGCACAGGGCATGAAAAAATGGATCCAAATGCAGTTTATTCAAACATCTCAGACTCTCCTGGAATCAAGCATGACAGCCATGAGGGTAAGACACAGAAAGTAAGAAATACAGGGGATGGGGGTTAGTTTAAGTACAGCTGAGTGTGATTAAGTCGTACGGAGATACCTTCATCATGGACTTGCCGTGCATTTTTTTCTTTCTTTCTTTTGCGGGTTGTTTGAAGGAACTCGTGCTCTCGTCAATTCACCACCAATTCTTACAGCTTCTCGGTATCAACAGTCTTATGCGCGCATATACTCATAATCCATGTACTGAGTTTCAAGTGGACTTTTACGTTTTAAGGCGGTGTTTTCTAAAAGACGGAGCGGAGTTGTTTGTAAATATGTATCGCGATTTTCTGTTTTGGTTTTGTGTGTATGTTGAAATCGTTGACAGTGCGCGGTCATTGCTTTGTTTTGTTATGTACAGTATGTGGTAAAGATGTATGACAAGCAAATTGGGAAGTATGTATTCTATGTGCAGGTTTGGTGAAGATATTGCTGAGAACGGTGGCACTTTACCTGTAAGGTAGATCCCGTGCGGGGTTCGCGCATAGCGAGCGCGGCCGCCGTGCATGGCCAGTTAACAGCCCTGGAGAAACTATCATTCTTCATAAGAGAGGTACAAGTTACACCGGGAGCAACTAAACTGATATGATATAATAAAATGCCTTTGTTTGAATGTAATTTAATCTGCATTGTTGCATATATTATTGGGGAGGTTTATGGAGAATGAGTATTGTTTAAGTAAGTACTTGTGTTTTTTTTATATTCCTTTGGTTTGAGCTGGGGGGAGGAGACAGGCAAGAACTCCTATATATAAGGGAGGGAGCCAATATTAAGGGTTGGTATCTCTCAGGGGCTAGGTATAGCCTAGGGTTGTTGAGGGAGAAACCTGAATGTTGTGTTGGACACCTTGCAGTACCAATACTGGGGGCCAGCAGTGGCTTAAGGTATTATTTTAATTATTAAGGCTTAATTTTCTTTTATATAGTTTGTCACTGTTTTTTTTATTTGTTTTGTTTTGTCAACTTCTAAAGTCCTCAGCTGTGTATTGCACCTGTGTTCCACTAATAAAACGGCAGCCCTTAATCAGCAGTCCTTTGTTGAGTGGTCTATCGCTCCCTAAAGCTGCAACACCACATTAGGTGCGGCCGGCAGAGAACCAAGGCATAGGAGCACCAGAGGCGGCCAGCACTGAATCCAACGGAGTGTCTGATGACCTTGGTGAGATGCTGCGCAGTTTCCTGATGGAGCAGCATGAATGAGACGAGCTGCGTGATCAGAGGCTCAACGCATAGAGCGGAAACTTACGGCCATGCACCACCAGTTCAGTCAGCTACAGCGGGAGGTTCAGCAAAGAAGGCAGAGCGAACTCAGGCAGCATCACCAACAGAGTTCAGCAGAGACCCACTGACGAGATCGTCATCGGCAGCTTCATCAGAGCCCAGCCCATCACAGTCAGTAGAAGGGCCCAAAGATGCAGCCTTTCGTTGAGGGTAAGGCATTGAGCATTTCCTGACAACATTTGAACGCATTGCTGTTGCTTGTGCCCTGGCCTGACAGAGAATGGGTTCTCAGGTTTATCCGTTGTTGATGGGTAAGCCGTGAGCCACATTTGTTGCCATGGACATTGCTGAGTCACAGGACCATCAAAAGGTCAAGGAGGTCATACTCAGCAAGTATTAGATCAATGAAGACACGTACAGGAGATTTTTCAGGGCCAATGGATTCTACCTGGGGAGACACCGCAGGTTTGGCCTTCCATTTGAAAGACCTTAACGATAAGTCGGCCAATCCAGGCGCGCGCTCCAAGGAAGAAATCGGTAACCTGATTGTTCTGGAACAATTTCTGGACATTCTACAGGAGGACTTGAGGATCTGGGTCAATTAACGCAACCCCAACACCCAGGCAGGCAGCAGAGCTGGCAGAGGCGTACCTGGCAGCAAGGTGCGGTTAAAAGGCTTCCCACTTCGGATGGGAGAAAGATCCAAATCAACCAGCTATCTTGGGTAAATCAGCAGGGGGTGGTCTTGGGCGTGGTCAGGCTCAGTCTTCAGTTTCCAAGCAGTCTAAGCCAGACTGTCCAATGCTTAAACATAAGAGTATAGATGCTTATTCCGTGCTATTTTCCTGGGACACCTGCTTCTGGGGGGAAGGACTGTGAAGTAGTCACTACTATTGTGAGTTTGGCTGGGCAGAAGGTACAGGCCTTAGTTGACACAGGGTGTACTCAGACTTTGGTGAGGGAGGATATGCTTCATAGCAGTGCTAGTTCTAATGAGTCTGTGCAGATCCGCTGTTTCCATGGTGATGTGCGTTGTTATCCATGTGCTGAGGTTAGGCTGGAGGTCAAAGGGCAGCCTTACCTAATGTTGGTGGGTGTGGTGCAGACATTGCCATATCCAGTCGTGTTAGGCCTTGATTCACCGGTGCTCACTGATTTATTGCAAGCAGCTAAGCCTTGCAATATTACTACTCGCAGTCGGCAAAAAAACTTGAGGAGGTTGGTGATCCCAATTGGACTGAGTTACCTTTTTCAGAACCTCTACCTACTAAGACCCGTAAATCTAGGAGAGAGAAGCGCCAAGCAAAAGTGAGAGGTACCCCCCTTCAGTGTCGTTGCCAGCACCAATAATTGATCCTGCTGTCCAGCTTCCTGACAATTTTGGAGAGCTTCAGACAGGTGATGTCTTCTTGCACCCATGTTTTGAGAAGGCAAAGTAAAGCCAAGCAGGGGAAGTGTTGAGCTTTAGCAAAACGGTAGGGTTCAAACTGGTAGGAGACCTGCTGTATAAGTTTGAAGTAGGGGGTGAACAGTTTGTTGTGCCCAGGAGTCAATGTCAGCTGGTGCTAGAAATAGGGCTAGAAATAGGGCATTCACCCTGTTTCACCTGGTTTTAGCGAATGGGCAAAATAAATACCTGGTAGGACTTTTACTTTCTGAAGCTGGAGTTACGGAACCTCCGGTAATAAACCTTTTTTCTTATGACCTCATCTCCATGCTTGTGCTCATTTACTCAGCCTGACAGTTTCCAGGTTTTCAATCATTCTTTAAAAAGGGACTCTGGTTTATTGGACTTCAGCTGAGATTGTAATGAGCAGAAGTGTTTATTGTCTGTTGTGTGCATAGCCATGTGTCTAAAGATCCCTTGGCACTTTTTGATGAGTAGTAATGTTAACCTCAGTTTCCTGGTTAAAGTCACATTATAGCAAGAGGTACAAAATTTAATCTATCAAATAATATTTAGGGCTTTATTTTGATAAAGGAAAAGTCTGTGCATTTGGTGGTAGGATCATTTCTGATTTTTTTCAACATTTTCGCTGGATTGGTGCCTGTGAGGAGGGATTGGGCTGTTTTGGTGGGTGTGGATTGTCACTGGGTGGAGGATTGGGCTGGTTTGGTGGGTGTGTATTGGTCACTGGGTAGAGGGATTGGGCTGTTTTGGTGGGTGTGGATTGGTCACTGGGTGGAGGGATTGGGCTGGTTTGGTGGGTGTGGATTGGTCACTGGGTGGAGGGATTGGGCTGGTTTGGTGGGTGTGTATTGGTCACTGGGTGGAGGGATTGGGCTGGTTTGGTGGGTGTGTATTGTCACTGGTAGAGGGATTGGGCTGGTTTGGGTGGTGTGGATTGTCTCTGGGAGGAGGGATTGGGCTGTTTTGGTGGGTGTGGATTGGTCACTGGGTGGAGGGATTGGGCTGTTTAGGTGGGTGTGGATTGGTCACTGGTGGAGGGATTGGGCTGGTTTGGGTGGTGTGGATTCGTCTCTGGGGAGGGATTGGGCTGTTTTGGTGGGTGTGGATTGGTCACTGGGTGGAGGGATTGGGCTGTTTTGGTGGGTGTGGATTGGTCACTGGGTGGAGGGATTGGCTGTTTGTGGGTGGTGGATTGGTCCTGGGTGGAGGGATTGGCTGTTTAGGTGGTGTGGATTGGTCACTGGGTGGAGGGATTGGGCTGTTTGGGTGGTGTGGATTCGTCTCTGGGTGGAGGGATTGGGCTGTTTTGGTGGGTGTGGATTGGTCACGGGTGGAGGGATTGGGCTGTTTTTTGGTGGGTGTGGATTGTCACTGGGTGGAGGGATTGGGCTGGTTTTGGTGGGGTGTATGGTCACTGGGTAGAGGGATTGGGCTGGTTTGGGTGGGTGTGGATTCGCCTCTGGGTGAAGGGATTGGCTGTTTTGGGTGGGTGTGGATTGGTCACGGTGAGGAGGGATTAGGCTGTTTTTGGTGGGTGTGGATTGGTCACTGGGTGGAAGGATTGGCTGTTTTGGTGGGTGTGGTTCGTCTCTGTTGGAGGGATTGGCTGTTTTTGGTGGATGTGTATTGGTCACTGGGTGGATGCCATTATTGCAATTATTGACTGAGTTATTAATTTAACTGAGTTATCGGGGTCTGTCAGTGGTCATAGGTCATTGTGAGAAATGCTAAATGTGCTGTATTTATATTTTATATTTTATATAGAGTATTTCTAGTTTTTAAGGCATGTCTCACCAAGGGTATCTCCACTTTCAATACAGAACAGAAGTTATGTATGGGATATTAAATCATTCCTTGTTAAAAAAAATCACAAAACGGAAAAGACAAAACGGAATATGACAGTAGTCCTCTATGTTAGCCACTCATAAGTTGGTCCTCCAAACGTGGCTTTGTTGTAATATGGCCTGTGAGAAAATATGCTGGGATGGAGGGGTGGGAGGGTAGTATCAATGTGTGGGGTATTTGTGAGAAAGCTAATAATAAAGCTAATTCTAATGGGAGATAACTGTGGGGGGTGTGTCTGCTATGAGGTAATTTCAAAGCAAAACAAAACTGATACAATGATCCTGAGTTTTCTCCACATGCTAATCAGGCAGCATGTTAACATGTGCAGTGCCATCAGACCACGCTCTGTCATTGCCTCAATTTTTCCTCTTCTTTTGGTTTTAAAGTCTCTCATGACAAAAGAGATATATTTAAAATTTATACTGGGTTTTGGTCCAAACTACATCTAGATTAAATAAGGTTGTTAAAATGTATGTTGCAGTTTCATAATTTTGACCATTCAAATTCATAAATGTATCATAATATAGTATTATGTCTACCACTGGTGTGTATGTAAATGGCCATTTCATATGCTTTGTGATATTTCAAGGGATAGCCTATGTGATGATCAATGCAAGCCAGTGTCAGAGGATGATCTGTCCTTCATCATCCCAAAATGGCAGGTCTTACAGAACCACAGCATAGTCATTGAGATTGGGGTTAGAGTAAGAGTGATATTTAGGGTGTTTTAGAGTGAGAGTTGGGGAGTGAGTGAGTATAAGTTAGACAAATACTGGGTTAATCATACTTTTAACGTCAGTATTCAACAACAGCACATTCAAAATTTCCTCCGCGACAATCTTTACCGAAGGACTGCTCACAAAATCACCAATAAACAATAAATTGATGGTGCCAGATAAGATTGTAAATTGAAAGTGATCTTTGCACTCAAACACCATTAAAAATGTCTACACTGAATTAATGTTGGAAGTATACACAACGAGGACCACTATGAATTTGTAACAGTAATAAATTGGTTGTATCAGTCCAAAGTGTGATAAGAAAAGTGACCGTTGAACTCAAACACTCTTTTCTGCACAGATTGAAGAGAAAGGGGAAGGAGACAAGGGCAAGGAAGAATTATAAAAATATCATGGTAAGTACTGTGGAGAGTGATGGGGATTGGAGTGGAGCTCAAGGGGAAATTTGTATTTTAATAAAGCATGTTTTTAATGTAGTTTTATGGAAGACTACAGACTGGATTTAGTATATAGCCGATTTAAATATGCAAAGCCATGTTGAATGGTTTTGTATATCTGCTGGTCATTATAAATGAGTAACAGTGTGTTCATGTTGCTTGTTCCTCACCTGCACTGTGATTGGAGTGAGAGTTATTATTTAGAGTCATCAGGTTCATTACTCTCA